>JASDQU010014407.1:73938-94747 GCA_032191745.1 Picea mariana
TTTAATCCGACCCCTAAAAGTAAAAGCGAACAATCTACACAAAACTTTTAAATCATAAATGTCATGTTTGATGCATTTGCACCAAAACTTGTTAAGGTGGTCTTTAGCAGATACATCCCCCCCACCATCAAATGTGAGTTTGGACAAGCGAGAGACTGTCTCGTTGGGAACATCAAGTAATGAGAACTGGAAAGCATGTTCCAACACAGTGATTTGGGGAGCCATGGGGAAATTAAATATATTCAAAATAAAGGCTACTAAAAGGCCTACTTGTCACTTGGCCCTCCTTCTAGTGCCATTTGTTGACGGGCGAAATTAACTGTCCATCAACTGGAAGAACAAGTCCAGTCCGGGGTTGTGTAAATAACCCAAGCCATTTGGTGTAACTCGTTCTGACGGGTTTAATGGCTCTGTTAGCCAATCTAAAATCCTAAAAAGAAAACGAAAAGAAAGGAATAAATAAACTAATGCTAACAACTATATGTTATGTATGTACATATGTTCTAATATAACTATTGTAGGTGTATTTAAGCAGAAAATATGCAAATCTCACTTATGTACATCATTTACAAATGGCAAGTTTTAATCGAAACTTACGAAATCAATGTGAAAATTATTTCTTTTAAGAAGCAGATAAATAAAGAACATTTAAATCTTTTCTGTTTTATTTTATAAATCTAACCAATCTTGAATTGAATAAACTATGAAACACAGACGTGCAAGTAGTCAAAAGACGAACCAAACATTCTGGTTTCATTAATATATAAATGACTGAATTTGAGAAATGAAAAGGAGCTAACTTGTTGTTAGTTAGTGAGATGTATCCAAGCGTCTGTATGAGTGAAGAACATCCAACTTCCATGCCCAAGAGAAAAATCTGCAATAGACTTTATGACTATTCTAAATAAATTTAAAACATGTATTGGCAGTTGAGATTTAATGACATAGGAGGGAACACAAATTGCACCCTGTGATCTTATAATTGCACATAATTACAACAAGATAAATCTAAGTGTAACTTATGCATTTCATCATTCAACTAAAATTCAAAGATAAATCCTATCATTCGAATTGGAGATATGATCACAATATTTATATTTGGAGCAGCAAATTATAGACGATATTTATAACATAAGTATCCCAAACATAATAGATCATTAAGTCTAAAGCTATCAGACCTGTTAATATATCAGGATTGACAAAACATAAATGAAAACATCGTTTACAAAAGGCTAAAGCCAAAATGCATATATGTTGTTTCATTAAGTCTTGGAATCACTCATCCATCTTCTGCTCCTTGCCAGGATGATTTCCTTTACAAAGTATAGAGTATTGAAAGAGTTTATGAAATCTAAACTTCATATCTTCTAATATAGGATCAGATCTCAAAAGATCAAAACATTACAAACATAGAGGGCCTAGAGCCACTCATGATCAAACTATATCTTCAAAATTTATGAAAGTTTTATTTATTTATTTATAAAACAAACAAAAGGGAGATATCTAATCAACTAAGTCGAGCATGTTCCATCCCATAAGATCAACATCAAGATACACCATGCCCTAAAAATGAAATAGGAACAATGTTAGATAATTATTAACAACTAATTACTAATTTTTATTTTAAAATGACTTGAATTCAAACTAATTTAAAAAAAAAAAAGATAAGCTACAGGTTTCTGTAGCTAGTTAAATAGTAAAAATCAAAATCAAAAAATAAAATCTAATCTATTTTATTTTCAAAACAGAAGCAAATCAAAAAACATAACAACTATTTGCTATTTCATCTATTTGACCAAGGAGCATCTGAATTCATGATAGTGGAATTTGTTGGGTTGTTTCTTTTTTAATGATCATTTTATTAAACTGCTTAATCCTCTTGTTTACCAATTTTAAATCTGAATTACTCTCCTTATGCCTGTGGTATTTCTGGACAATTGGTTTGTGAACCATAATAGGAATTGGATCAACAGTAGGGGCATGAAAGTCCTGTTCTTTATCACATCTAAAAATCTCCTCCAATGCATGAAAACAGACCGTGGCCTTTTTTCCCAAGGGGTTTTGAACTGCAGCAGAGAGTAGATCTGTGATAGCTTGGTCTTTTGTGGATCAACACATAGGTATTTGATAGCAGGGTTAGTTATACAGGTGCTGGGGTTTATATTGGAATGCGAAGGTGAATCTACTATGTTCTCGGGTGAGGTGAAATCGTTTCTACACAGGCAAACTTCCCAAGTATCCCCAATCTGGATAAGCTCAAGGTAAAAAAGATTTGACAGTGAGTTAAACTTCTATTTTTGATAAAGATTACTCATTTTATGTAGAATCATAAAAAATATAAATTCATATAATATTGAACCCTAGCCAAACCCATAACAGGCTTGAATCTCTGAGCAAAACAAACCAAAAACGCTTACCTCGGCCACAAAGAAATTATGATATTTTTCCCTCCAAAGAACGAGATGTAACTATGAAATTGTATTGTTTCTAGAGAATCTTCCTGCCATGAAGGTAAATGACCCCATTTCTGAAATGGGTCTTAAAGGGTTTTGTTTAATTCGGAACGGTTTTCCCAGAAACCTTCCCGCAAAAATGTGTCTCAGGCGTGAAATTACGGGTTTGAACTCTGCTATGTAATCACAAATGTGTAAAACCTCAGGGTTGTTTGGATCTGCACTATTATAGGAGCCATAGATACTGTTACAAAGAAATAACAGAGATAGCGAGAGGTGGGTTGGGCTCTCCAAAAATCGAAATGTAGGGTGAGGTCTGCAAAATAGAGAGAGACCTGATACCTAAAGATTCACGAAGTCACCATAACAGTCATGGAGCATTGAGAGGGTAATAACCAGAGGATGAGTAGAACAAGAAACCACTCTGTGAAAAGAATTCCAAACCTAAAGCATCAAAACTTACAAATCAAAACAATGAATGCATTCCTGAACTATGAAGGACAAAGGGGGATGGTGTGTCAGTCTTGTACCAGGGTGACTAGACTGTGATACGACTGTTGGGGAAACATTCAAATTTCGAATTTACCCAAAGTTATGCTAGTTGCACAACCAAGCACATGTAAAAACCATATAATCAAAAATAAAATCGAGTAAGTCATATCTCCCACAGTGTATGAATCAAGTGTGATGATAATGGATCAATAAATAAAGAATATAGACTTATAAATTTCAAGGTTTGTAAAAAGAAAGATTTCCTTTAGGTGTCATCCTATTAGCAAAAGAAACCAAGAAACCACAAACTGTTTGATAATCACTCAAGACAAAATTTTGTTCTAATTTCATGCTTTCAGTCATGAAATTAAAAAAAACAAACGATAGATTAAAAACAAAAAACTCTTACACACAGGTGGGCCTATGAATCTTTTCAAAAATGAAAGATGATAGAAATCTTTGCAAGAAGGAGGAATAAGCAACATGACATTTTATCGTATGAAGATGACATTTTTCATGATAAAATTGACATGAACATAAGGCTGCCAACAATACCTTCTCTCCTTTTTCTATCACCAATGATCCTTTGGTGACCTTCCACACCTTATCTGTAAATATGGATACACAACCTTCACTTTCCAATTGCCCTATTGAAATTAGATTTTTCCTTAGATAGGGAACAAGTCTTACCTCTTTCAACAACCATTGGTTTCCATTCCTTTGCTTTATTTTTACCTTTCCCATTCCAACAATTTTGCATGGTGCATCATCACCCAAATGAACATGTCCAAAATCACCTTGAACATAATCTATAAATGTTTCCTATGGGGTGTGGCATGAAATGGATCCCCTGAATATACTACTGAAGACTCAAAAATATTATCTACAAAAAGAATCAAAGCATCTTGAAACACATCACATGTTACATTTGCTTCCTGATTTTTTCTCCTGTTGTCCATCTCTTTTTTTAGAGCTCTGCATTCTTTCTTCAGATGTCCTTTCTTCCCAAAATTCCAACACTCTATCTTTTCAAGCCTGGATTTGGATCTGCCCTTCCTAGAATTCCCACGGTTTCCTGAGCCCTTTACTCTATCATTTTGTCTTCCCCTGTTCTCCATGTTCAACACATTACCTGATGTCTCACCTGTTCTTTTTCGTCGCATTTCCTCACTAAGGATAACACCAACAACATCATCAAATTTTAAAGTGTTTGAACCAGAGACAGATTTACTTACAACCATGACCAAGTTGTTCCAACTTTCTAGCAATGAGCACAAGATTAGAAGAGCCCTGACCTCATCATCAAAGTCCACTTTTACAGAACTTAGTTGATTAGTAACCATATTAAATTCATTTAAATGATCTGCAACAGACCCACCTTATGACATCTTCATATTAAATAATCTCTTCATTAGAAATACATTATTAGACATTGAGGGTTTTTTATACAGTTTATCCAATGCATCCATCAGCTCCTTCATTGTATTTTCTTTCGAAATATTGAAATCCACCGACGCTGCCAGGCTCAACCGTATCATTCCTAGAGCCTTTCTGTCAAGAATCTCCCATTATTCTTCCTTCATGGTCGTCGGCTTATTTGTTATTCCACCCAATAGTAGGAATAGATCCTTCTGATATAAATAATCTTCCATCTGCATCCTACATAACTGGTAGTTTTTGTCGTTAAATTTCTCGACCCTAAACTTTCCATATTTCGCCATTTCTCCCACTCGAACCAGGAACCCTCTTGTCCTATGAGTTACCTTTCTCTATGATACCAATTCTTAGAAAAATATGATCGCGGAGCAATAAAACAAAACAAATGCAGAAATTAAACACAGAAGATACACAATACAATAGAGACACAGATATACGTGGTTCACCTAGTGTGGGCTACGTCCACCAAAGAAATTTCCAGGTCCCTCCTTTATTATTATCTAGCAAATGAAGGGATACAACCTACAGAACACCCGTTGTAACTTCCTCTTCTTTATCTCACCTTCTCTTCTTCTTCTTTCTCTCACAGTCTCTTCTCTCGGAATACAATATTTGCAATAATACATAGCCGCAATACATTTCCCTCATAAAGGAGGGTTGCCTTCTAGGGGAAAAAAAAACCTAACATAAATTCTACCGTCAGATCTGTGACCTTATAATGAACGGTCCATATTTACTATGAAATTAAAATATACATTTACAAGGCAATTTTTCCTTTGGGGGCTTCGCCCCTGGACCCCGCAAGGGGGGTAATCCCCCTCTGCACTCCCCTGCATGGAGGAGTGTACATTCTTCCGGGGTGTAAATTCTTCATGGGGCATAAACACGGCTGAAAACAAATACCTATCAATCAAGAAGATAATCAGGCTCCATAGCCAACAGTCTTTTCGAGAACTACGCATTATGTCGTCAAACTCTGAATCCATCTATAGTTTGACTTTGGTTATCAAAAAAACACTGTTTAGGGCCCCAAAACGGCCCTGGAAGTACAGCAAGATGTGTTGACATGAAAACATACAAAATAAGCCAGTTGGATTAGATGGGAGGCCACCAGTATCCACCTAGAATATGTGTAGGGATTCAGACAGCCCCAGAAGTGTAGAACCCACAATTACAAAGAAGTACAGAAGAACGTGTTGCAATAAAAACTAAAAAGAGGAGCTAGTTGGAACAGGTAGGTGGCCACCAATATCCACCTAGATCACAATCACATTCTTGTTCTTCTTCCTTGGAACTAGTTACCAAATGTCATTCTTTTCTATATGATCTAACTCTTCATCCATAGCTTTGATCAAGAATTCATCCTTGTTGGCCTCTTCAAAATTGCTTGGCTCAAATGTGGATAGTAGTGCTAGGTGTTGTTGTTCTAGAGAGCATATTCTTATTCTAGTTTCAACTCCTACATCTTGATTTCCAATGATCTATTCTGATGGATGATTCTTCTACACTTGTCTTCTAGGTGTCTTTGGAGGTACCTGAAGATCTTACTGCTCTTCCTTTGTTTCTGACTGCTCTTGTACATATATGTTGCTTGGAGTTCTTGTAGCTGTAGTCACCAATTTATCTGACCTTGATTTTCTTATTTCGCATTTCTGAGAATCAGACACAAGTCTATGTCCTTGGTCACACATTTGACTTACACTTAGTAGATTGTGTTTCATTTCTTCGACTAGTATAACATTTTTTGCTTTGGCATCCTTGCTTCCAATATTAACTGCCCATTTTCTTATAATTATGGCAGAGTTGTCATTACCAAATGAAATTGATCCATATATTTCCTTCTTCAAGGTTAGAAACCTATCCATATCACCTCTCATATGCTTTGAACATCCACTTTCAACATACCATCCACGTCTCTTTTGTTTATATTGTAGATCAAGCATGCATTTTTCAGTGTTAAATTGATCATGCTTTATTATCCATATCATTTATGATTCTTGTATGTGATTGTTGATATTTTGTTTTGATTCTCTAGGAGGAATAGTCAATCTACAATCTTTCAATCCTTATCTCTTCTAGTGCATTGATTAATTCCTCTCTGATATCAAATGTTCCTTCTTCCTCGAAATATTCTTTAAAATATCATACTACCATGAAGTGTACCCTTTCTGTATCACTATCACTATCTTCTTCCTCATTTGATGATGAACTGTCTTCCTTGGTGTAGAGACTTTTCTTGAAATTTTCCTTTTTGTTTCTTTTATTCTTTTGATTTTTCTTTTTCTTTTTATGATCTTCTTCTTCATCACTTTCTTTATTCTTATGAGGACATTTAGAAGAAAAATGACCAACACCACCATAATTAAAAAAATTCAATGGAATCATACCTTTATATTTGTCGGTTCCTCTTTTCAATTTTCTGACGAAGTTTTCCATGTATTCATCGTCTTATGAATCATTGTTGCAGCTACAATATGACTTTTACTTTTGATTGCTCTTTTTATTTGTATTCTTGGATGCTTTGAATGTTGCTTCCTTTGTGACTGGGTGCTCTTGTTCTGTTCTCATTTCATAGGCGGTGAGTATCCCATGTAGCTCATCCATGCTCAAGGTGTATATATTTTTTCTTTCCTCTAAAGATGAAATATTTGGATCAAATCTCATAGGTAAAGACCTTAGTACCTTTTGAACGATGAGTGGTTCCTTCGTCTCTTCTCCCAGACCTTTAATAGTATTCACTACTTCATCAACTCGCAAAAAGTAGGTTGCAATGTCTTTGTCTTCCTTCATTTTCAATTGTTCAAACTTAGCTCTAAAGGTTTGGAGTTTAGCTCCCTTGACTTTAGTTCCTCCTTCATAAATATTTTAAAGCTTATCCCAGAGATATTTTGCAGAATCACAATGCATAACTTTAACAAATACTGAATTATCAAAATTGTTCAAAATATTACCTTTAGCCTTTGAATTGTTTTCTTCGATTTTATTTCTATCTTTGTTTATTGGGGGAGTGGTTGGTGCTTTGTATCCATCTATTATTTCTCACCATACATCAAATAGTTGTGCATTTAAAAATGTTTTCATCCTTATACTCCAGAATCCATAATTCTGACTGTCAAACATTGGTGCTCCAATCTTGGTGTATTCCATGATCTCCTTCCAGTGGTTAGACTGCTTCTTGAAGGACCTGCTCATAATTGTTTTGTCTTTTTTTCCTTAATTTTAGGGTCATAATTGTTTTACCCTTTTTCCTAATTTTAGGGTCATAATTGTTTTACCCTTTTTCCTCATTTTAGAATCATAATTGTTTTACCCTTTTTCCTCACTTTAGGGCCATAACTATTTTACCCTTTTTCCTCATTTTAGGGTCATAATTGTTTTACCCTTTTTCTTAATTTTAGGGCTAACCCATATTCTTGTTCCAACTACTTTACTCAAAATTGGTAGACTCGTAATTTCTTTGTTACAACTACTTTACCCATAATTAAGTTCTTGTTGCAACCACTTTGGCTAGAAAACTTCTTGAAGACTTTCTAGAGGCTTCTAGAATAATTGACTTCTTGTTGACCTTCTAGGAGTTTCTAGATTATTCTTGAGGGTCCTCCAATCTTTACAAAGACATATCTACTCAACCGTAAGGAGCCATTTGACGTACCACCTATCACCGAAAACGATATGACGTGTACTATCCATCTATGATAGTCTTACTTGCAATTACATTAGCCTTCATGTATTTATTCCTCAATCAACTTTGGGTTCCCTAGCCATACCTTTTGGGATAGCAAAATTTTCTACTGGAATTTATTCAAGGGATAACATAAATCTCCAAGGGTTGACATCAATGACAATCAATTATCCAAACCAACTATCCAACAATATCCCCCTTTAGCTTTGATGGAAACACCAACATTTATGGAAACATTGATGGAAACACCAACATTTATGGCAACATTGATGGAAATACTCATACTCCAATACTCATGCTCCCCTTGTGACCATTTCTCCTCATCAATGTTTATCACTCTCCCCATTTGACATCAATTGAAAAGGTTCTATCTCTTTGGGGATCCTCCCCATGTCTTCATGCATTTGTTCTCTCTCTCGATTTCCATGCCTTTATTCTTTCTCTTCACATGTTTCTCTCCTTATATGACTTCCTCTGAAAGTATACCTTCTATGAACAATCCTTCTCTTTCTCTTCCTTTGAAATCATGGTCCAAAGGATAACTCCCCCTATCGGTATGTCTCTCCATGTCTGCATGCTTCTGATATTTCATTCTAGATCTCTTTCTCTGATGATTTCTCTTCCCTTGACTTCCCTGTAAGATGTCGTGTAAATCAATGTAGGGATACATGTAAGTGTTTACTTTTCTCTCTTCCAGTGCTTTCTAATTGTTCATTGGTGCTTCCTCTTGTAAATCTCTGATATATATTAAAAGCATTCAAAAAAATTTGACTTCAAATGATCTATCATGACCATATTGTTCAGCAATGTCCTTATGATGATATAACTTCTATTGAAGGTTTCTCTTTCCATGTTTTGTTGTGCCTGTCACTGCTTGCATTTCTGTGACCAATTGATTTCAACCGATTCCACTGATACACTACTATGCATTTTATCTTACCCATGTTTTCTATACCTGCTAATGATCTCATAAATCCATATTTGTCCACATGTCATAAGTTGTCCATAACTATGCTACTCAACTATTCACAATGTTGACCCATCTATAATTTTACTATCATGAAGGATTCACAACTGCAATTGAATAAAATGTGTCCACTGATCTACTCTATATGAAAATCAAACTTTTCATGTCTAGAACAACCCGTACTGAAGATATCTTTTCCTGGAGGAATATAATCATAAACTTATGCCTGTGTAACTACCAATTGATATCTACGTGGGAATAATACTTCTCAATTTATCAATCTTCCATTTTGTACTTTTTCTATCTGTCTCTGCAAATACTTCAACATGCTCAAAAGATGGTTCTCTAATTTGTAGTAGCTACTGCACTGACTCCCCCTATTCAATATTCATATTCACTGGGAGTCTCCAAGTTGAGTGGCTCAAAAAAATACACGCTCTCATGTGGAGTAATCTTCCTCTTTGTCTGTATACTCGTCATCTTTTTGAACTCTGACTTCTTCCCTTTTTCCTGTGGATTGATCTTGCACTACAATTTATGAAAGTACAATATCTTGGTCATGTTTCTTATTCACTTGTTCTTCTTTTATTTCTCGCATTACTGCAAATCCTGTGATCTTTGGGACTTGGTATTTATTCACTTGTTCTTCTTTTATTTCTCGCATTACTGCAAATCCTGTGATCTTTGGGACTTGGTATTTATTCACTTGTTCTTCTTGTTTTTCATTTCTTCTCCAAACCTTCATGTATCTAACATCTTCCTTTTTTCCTATAGATTTTTCTTGATCTCATACTATTGTCAATCCTGAGAGTATGACTTTTGGGTGTTTTTCATTCATATTCTCTTCTTTTACATTTTCTTGTTTTATTTTACAAACTTTATTATATCTGATACAAGTATCCATCATGCTTCTACAATCATGAGCTATGTGACCATAATTGTGGAATTTGTAACATTCAATGTTATATGGGGCCACATAATCATTTCTTTCTTGAACATTTCTTCCATAAGCCCTGCAATCTGCAATTTTATGTCCAAAGTTAGTAAAATAAAAACAATGACCATAAAAGAAATTTACATACCTCAGAGTGATTGTCTTCTTTGTGGTGTTGTCCTTTTGAATTCTTGTCTTGGTTGATCATGATCATGATTGAGGCTTCTTTGTGGTCTAAATGCGGAGGATCTTCCTGAAGATGCATCTCTATCATTTTTCTTTGATTATGGCTTACCATTATTCCTTCCTTTGAGTAATTCTGCATAACTCTTATTCTTTTACTCATTCTTCTTTTATGGAAAATTGGAGTGCTTCTCTTCAACATTTTCTATGGACGATGTGGATGTTTTTATCTCTTCAACGTTCTTCCTGAGCTTAATTACTTTAGCTCTCAATGTGACAACTTATTCTTCAAGCTTCTCAACCTCTACTTCTTTCTTCATCATCTGACTCTTCACGAATTCTTATGTTCACTTTGCTTCGTCAAGTTGGATATTCAAGGATATGATTTCCTTTTCAAGAATTCTTTCTTCTTGACCAAATTCTTCTTCAAGATGATTTAGTTCCTCAGTTCTTTCCTTCAGATGATTTGTCAAAATATTTTATCTTTTCTCGCTTCCTTTATTTCGGCTCATAAACATTGATTCTCTTCCATTGCTTCCTTTCTTAGTGTTTATATATTGGCTTCTAAACACTGATTTTCTTCCATTTGAACTTTGTATGTTTATGCAATCTTTTTGGCTTCTTCTAGACGATATTTTAGTTTCACGATGACCTGTTGGGATTCTTCAGAACCTTTTTGAGTATTTTTCTTGACTAATTGTTCCTCAAGATACTTGTTCTTCTTCCTTTCTTTTGTCAATACGTATAAAGAACTGATCAACTCTACTTCAAGGTCTACTATATATGCTGTCTTCACAATCTTCTTCTTCCTAATTTGTCTAACATGATGAGCATATTTCTTCTTGTTTTGTTCTTGCATCTTCTTTAGCATTCTTTGGCTTTGTGATGGGAGATTCCTTAAAGTAGAGGTTATGTAACGTATCCCAAATTTATTCAGCTGATGAAAATTTTCCAACCTTTTCTCTTACTATATCAGGTAATCATTCCATATGAAATCCATTGATATATTGTTGTTTCTTTTCAATTCCTTCTTGGTTGATGTTTTTGTATTATTTGTAGTGGTGTATCCTATAACAACTGAGTACCAAACGTCATATCCTTGTGCCTTTAAAAAAAATTCATTCTATTGATGGACATATCATACTGCAGACCAGTCTGACCATCGAACCGTGGTATTCCATTTCTATACAAATTGTTTCTCTCCATGGTCTTCCTTCCAGTTGTTAAACTATTTTTGTGAAGGACCTTCTCTGATACCAATTGTTGGAATACTAAGATGGGGGGGTGAATCAGTATGAGAACTTATACCATGTTTAACCACAATATATATATATGTTAACTTTATCATTAATATATTATCAATGTATAATGATCATATAAACATAAGAAACATCACATCAAATACACAGTACACCAAAATTTACATGGAAACCCAAATGGGAGAAAACCACATAATGCTTTCTTATATATCAAAGAATACATTCATTGGAAGCACGAATTTCCAAATTCTCTAGCTACAACTGAAGGAGGCTACGACCCACTATTTGCATGCTCAAACATGAAGGAAGCTCCAACTCCCTTTGTTCTCTGGCACCAACCGAAAGGAGGCTACAACCCCCTTTGCTTGTCCCGTCATGTTGCCCTAAAATATAAGTGTAGACCAATTGTCACTACCAAAATCACTGCCACTATCATTGTCATCGTCACTGTCACTGTCACTATCAACCTTTCACTGACCAACCTATCCAACCTGTAACTATCACCGATACTCAACCAGATCCTCTCACATAGATCATATAGCAAGGACGTCTCTCAACTAGATGTCCAACATCACCAACACATGCCTCGACCAAGCATGTACCAAACCATCAACTTGTACCCTACCAAGCATCAATTGTGTACCACAACATGTACGAAAACATGTGCATCAACCATGCACCAACAAATGTACAACAACAAGTGCATCAAGACCTGTATCATCATTCATGTACCTCAACCATCAACCATGTACATCAAACCCTCATTGTTATGCAACCTCATTTTGTACCAATATCTTCAACAATACAACTCAACCAAACTGCCTCAAATGTGTACCATATGACATGATTCACACATGTACCATAAGATATGTCATAAACCATGTACTAAACAAGTACCAAAGCTCTCAATATGTGCATCAAGCATAAACCATAATCTCCAAAATATCACCAAGCCATGCCACTAATATGAGTCATAACATTATCAAGATATAACCCTCAAAACTTACACAATGACATACCTYGTAACATGTGACAMCCCTGTTGCATAATCATACCTTGTTGCAACCTAGAACAAGCATCCCCTTTAATTTACCTCATCCTTGCTACCTCATTTTTGCCAATTGATCAAGTGTTAACTAGATAGATATTCAATGAACTTGTGTGTGATAATGAGAGACTTTTGATGTGTATTTATACTCTTCCATTTAACTATTTTTCAACCACTTTACCCTTAATTAATTTCTTGTTGTAACCATTTTACCCTTAATTAATTTCTTTTACAACGGTTTTACCCTTTAATTGTTTTACCCTTTTTCCTAATTTTAAAGTCATAATTGTTTTACCCTTTTTCCTAGTTTTAGGGTCATAATTGTTTTACCTTTTTTTTTCCTAATTTTAGGGTCATAATTGTTTTACCCTTTTTCCTAATTTTAGGGTTATAATTGTTTTACCCTTTTTCCTCATTTTAGGTTCATAACTATTTTACCATTTTTCCTCACTTTAGGGCCATAATCATTTTACCCTTTTTCCTCATTTTAGGGTCATAATTGTTTTACCCTTTTTCTTAATTTTAGGGCTAACCCATATTCTTGTTGCAACTACTTTACCCATAATTAGTAGACTCATAATTTCTTTGTCACAACTACTTTACCCATAATTAACTTCTTGTTGCAACCACTTTGACTAGCAAACTTCTTGAAGACTTTCTAGAGGCTTCTAGAATAATTGACTTATTGTTGACCTTCTAGGAGTTTCTAGATTATTCTTGAGGGTCCTCCAATATTTACAAAGCCATATCTTCTCAAATGTAAGGAGCCACGTGATGTACCACCTATCATCGAAAATGGAATGGCGTGTACTATCCATCTATAATAGTCTTACTTGCAAGTAAATTGACCTACATGTCATTATTCCTCGATCAACTGTGGGTTCCATAACCATACCTTCGAGGCTAGCGGAATTTTCTAGCGGACTTGTTTCCAGGGTTGACATCAATCTCCAAGGGTTGACATCAATGACAATCAATTGTCCAAACCAACTATCCAACACCCTCTTTGGGAAATTTCTATCTCTTGTGCTCTTGTTATGGTTTCTTTTTGCTATTGGTGGAAGAAGTAGTGTGCTACCTCTCTTGGATATATTCTCTTGCATTTGTGATGGATTAATCTTGGTAAAAAGGAGGTTTATCTTATTGATGCTTGGACTAGGTAAGGAATCTATCTTATTGTTTCTTCATTGCTTGGTTACAAGTTTGATTTTTCTAGACTTATTGGGGAGTATAAGGGCATACAACCCCACCATGTCCATCATTTTTGTCTTGGAATGATTTGTTGCATAAGGTTTTACTAGGAGAAGTAAAATGGCTTACACCCTCCTAGTACTTCCTAGTTAGCCTTACTTTCCTTGGGGAGTAAAAGGTATTACACCCCCCAGGAGATAGCATTGATATCTCATTATTTATTTGACTCCATAACCCAATATCTAAAGGAACTTATCTAATTGCATTGGAGAAATAAAACCTTGCATCGGTTAACATGAAAACTTGAAATTTTGAGATTGTCTAAATTGGAAGTTGTTCTAGTTGCTTGAGGATTTCTAAATCCCTCAAGGTGTCTTGTGTATATAATAACTTCTTTCTATTTTTATAACAATAACGCTACAGCCAATATTTCTGTAGAAAACCCTAAACATTTTCTTAAATAACTCACAATTCAACCATCAGAAATTGACAATATTTTGCCCCTACAATCTACTATTCCTAGCGCACTTTTTGGGTGGACTACTTGCAATTTTTGGTGGCTGGTTTTTCTTCTATAAAAACGTTTTTTTTACAAACATAAGGCTGATAGAATATCTCTGCAACACTTGTTTATAAAAGCCTTACATTTATGCTAAACTATTGCTCTTTCGATATTGAGTTGTACTAGTTATACCTAGCTTAGCCCTTGCATCATTATCTTGACTTTTGGCATTTATTTAGCAGCTATTGTTGAAATTTATTTGTTGATTTGTATCTTCATATGTTTTTTCTAACCAGGACAACAAGCTTTGATTGCTTGTCCAATAAGATTATTGGGCTTGTATCTCATTTTTTCTTGTGTCTCGGGCAAGTACAACTATCATTGGCATGTCTCCTACACGGTGGAACATATTCATTTATCTATGAGAATATTTCAATCCCTTCTTAACTTCCACCATTGAAATATAGGGGCCTCACTTCTATACTCTCAATTTTTGCTTCATTACCCCCTAGGGTCACCCAGGATCCCCCCCTTGAGATGATCACTTCACCTCTAAAGTGATGAGAATACCTATCTGATGTGATAGTGGGTAGGTGTTCTCTTAGTTTTTGCTATCTTATGGTTTGTGTCGAGCTTTGACCAACCTACAACTTGTGCGATAAAATTTGGGCATCATTGTCGGGGAGGAATTTGAATCCTCTTCCGAAGCCTAATGACACTTTGGCAATCTATCCCAAATCCTTTACCCCTAGCTTTCCTGACAACTCCACTAGAAGGACATTCCCCTTCCACCTTTGATAAGCTGGTCTTAAAGCTCATCTGGTGACTCCACTATGGGACACACCCAAAACAATTAGTACCCAACTCCCAAGAATCATAAACCTTCACCCAAATGATCTAGCCCTCAGTCATCTCCCACTTCTCATGACTGTCCATCTACCTCTCTTATCCCTCCATCTTCACCTACTACCTCTACATTTTCACTCTTATCCATGCCCAGTTCACCAAGTGATGCATGGATCCCATGGGTTAAAGATTCATACAAACATTTAGACATGATGAAGATCCATGTATCTCCTCATAAACTCCCAAGGGACTTCAAGGAATGGCTCCCCATATTTTTAGGAGATGATCTCATTATAACTGAAGATCACTTAGATACCTTCCTCCACGCTCTTGAACTATATGACCAACATGAAGATGTCTGGATGAGACTCTTTTCCTACACTCTTGTCGGAAGGGCTAAAGAATGGTATGATAGTATTCTTTCAGGAAAAATCATGAATTGGGATCTCTTTCAATAAATTTTTGCAAAAATATTCGAAAAAAAAAAAGATTACCAGTGCCTTTATGATCAACTCTATAGCTACACAAGAAATTCAGAAGAAAGTATAAGGGATTTCAATGATAGGTTCAATGCCCTCGTAAGGAGTTTTCCTCAAGATTGCAAACCTTCCCAAAGCACCTTCCTCAAGTCTTACATGTCAACCATGAAAGACCCATGTGGAGTTCTAATTGGAAAGGGGCACCCTACAACTTTACTTAAAGCCTAAGAAAGGGCGTGTGAGATAGAAGAGAACATAACCTTGTCTCTCAGTCAAGAGGAGGATTGTCTCAAAGAAATCATTTAGATTAATCAATTTGACGAATTTTCCATACCATGCCCTCCATGCAATATCAAGACATACCTGCAGAGGGAACGAGAGGAGGCCACTAAAAATGATGTTGGTTGCGTAATGAGTTTTTTGAATAAAGAAAAGGAACCAACATCCAAAAAAATACCTCCCCCAACAAATGAGGTTTTGAAGGATGAAAGGAAACGAGCAGCAAGTCAGGCTGAAGAAAATTTTTTGCAACATATTCAACAAGTTATGACAAAGCCACACACAAAGAAAAAAATTGGTATCATCAAAAGTGAGGAGAAAACTCTTTCCCCAAACAAGAACAAAAGGAATACTTTGTCAACATAACCCATCAGGTTCTGGATGAGAGGATTGACAGCACCTTCATTTTGGAAAACTCCCTTTTCCTTGTCGAAGAAAAGCAAGTATGATCTTGGGGATTAGATTTTGACGATGTGCACTCAAGATCAGGCTCGGGCGCAGGAACAATCATGAGATCATCAGACAACGAGACTACCCTTTTCTCACACATGCTTGAGTTTAACTGCACAAACAACATCGTCAAGTATGAATCCCTTATCCTGGGCATGAATATTTCCATTGATATCTACATCAAGTCCCTACACATAAGAGAAGACTCTGACTTGATCTTTTGACAGGTTAATAAGAAATTTGTTGCTAAAAACCCAAGGTTGAAAGACTATAGAGATGTCATATGGGATTTCATGAAGAAGTTTGATAACTTTTATATTGAATCCATCCTTAGGGAAGAGAATCATTTGGCAGAAAACCTTGTCATTTCCGTTTCTACCCTACATCTTTTCAAAGAAATAGGTCTCTATAAACTGGAAGTAAATTTCAAGACCTCACTACCTAATAACTTGGAACATTGGTAGGTTTTTGATAATGAAAACCAAATTCTTCGTTTTCTCAAAAATGAAGGTGAATTCTTGGAAGCCCAAATAAACCTATTGGTAGAAAAGGAAAATATTGAAATCATTGATTTAGTTGACAAACCCTTACCTAAAGGTGCCATCCCCTTAGAGAGACTTTTTGATAGAAATGACATGTATAAGGGGAGGCCGTTAAAAAAAATCGATGACGAGATCATTGAATTCAATATTGGCACCGAGGAATCCCCAAAGATGATCAAGTTTGGAAAAGGAACAACTTCTAATGAAAGGGAGAAGTTGATTTCCCTCATAAGAGAAATTAAATATGTTTTCTCTTGATCTTATGAAGATCTTAAGGCTTAGCGAGAGGACGTCATACAACACACTATTCCCCTTAAAGAAGGCACAAAACCCTTCAGACAGAAGCTCAAGAAAATGAACCCAAAAGTTGCCCCACAATTCCAAAGGGAGTTGTAAAAGATGGTTGAGGCATGAATAATTGAGCCTATCAGATACTCATCTTGGATATCTAATCCAGTCATCATAAGGAAAAAGACTGGTTAGAATAAGATATGCGTTGATTTCATAAATTTGAACTAGGCTTACCTTAAAGACAACTATCCTCTACCAAACATGGAGTATCTTTTGCAAAGTGTCACCAGAGTGGAATTGATGTCCATGCTTGATGGTTTCTCAGGATATAATCAAGTGTTGGTAAAGGAGGATGACCAAATAAAAACTTCTTTCACCACCCCTTGGGGAACTAACAAGTATTTGAGAATTCACTTTGGACTAACCAACGCAAGGGCTACTTTCCAATGTGCCATGGATTATGATTTTAGGGATTTGATCGGGAAACTTATAGAGATTTATGAGGATGATCTAATCACTATCTCCAAGAAAATGGATCAACACATCCAACACTTAAGAATGATTTTCCAAAGGTGCAGGGAGTATGGCATTTCTCTCAACCCTAAGAAATAAATTTTGGGTGTGGACAAAGGCAAGTCATTGGGTCATATTATTTCTAAAGACAGAATCACAATAGACCTTGCTAGGGTTGAAGCTATCAAAAAATATCCCTCTCCCTAAAGACAATAAATCCTTGCAATATTTCTTTGGCCAAATTAACTTTGTAAGGAGATCCATTCTGAAAGTTGTCAAAATTGTTAAACCCCTTAATATATTATTAAAGAAGGATGCTTGTTTAGAGTGGAACAATGAAGGTAAGTTATACTTCCAACATATCAAGGAAGCAATAACTATCGCACCAATCCTAGTCAGTCCAAATTTTTCTAAGGACTTCATCATATTCTCTTTCACTTCAAAGGACACCATTGCAGGAGTTCTGTTGCAAAAAAATGATCAAGGGGGTGAACAATTGATTGCTTTCATGAGAAAGAATCTTACGAAATCATAATTGAATTTACACCATTACAGAAAAACAATCCTATGCTCTGGTCAAGTCTCTCAATCATTTTCGAACTTATGTGGGATACAACAAGATCAAATCCTTTGTCCCTTACCCCATTGTAAAAGACATTTTATCACAACAAGATTGCCTTGGATCAAGGGGAAAATGCATTTCACAGATACAGGAATATGATTTGGAGATCAAACCATCCAAGATAATCAAAGGGAAAGGGTTGGCTAAGATGTTGACAAAAAGCAATCAAGAATCCATCAAGATAGGACAGAAGGAACAAATCAACATTGTCATAAGAGAAATTGAAAACAATGAGTGGTATTCGGATGTCATTTATTACTTGAAGAACCTCACTTGCCCCAATAATTTGGTAGATCACAATAGGAGATACCTAAGGCTCCAAGCTATGAATTATTGCTTAACAGAAGACGGTCTCGGGTGGAGGAACCTTGATGGGGTGATCCTCGGGTGTGTGAATAAGGAAGAAGCTGACAAGTTAATGGTTGACCTTCATTCAGGGTACTGTGGAGGCCATTTTGCAGCTTGCACTACTGTCCATAATATTTTAAGGGAGGGATATTATTGGCCCACTATTTTCTCTTAAATTCATTGATATGTCAGATCCTATCAACCGTGTCAATTCTTTGTCGACAAACAACGCCTCTCTGCCCTTCCCCTTAAACCAGTCATCATAGAATCTCCCTTTAAATAATGGGGGTTGGATTTCATTGGTGAGTTCAAGGAAAAATCTAGTAATGGTTATTGATGGGTTTTGACTGCCACTAACTACTTCACCAAATGGGTGGAAGCTATTCCAATAATGAAAGTAATAGAAGAGGTTTTGACGAAATTCCTTGAGGAAAAGATTATTACTAGATTTGATATTACTGCCAAAATAACCACAGATAACGCCAAATATTTTAGCTTGATGGTGCTCAGTGAGTTTTTTTTTTAAGTATGGGATCGTTTTTTCACAATCCTCAAATTATTATCCTAAGGGAAATGGATTAGAAAAATCTAGTAACGAAAACATCATGAATATTGTAAAGAAAATTGTTGGGGAAAACAAGAAAAGTTGGGATAGCAAGATTAAGTATGCCTTGTGGGTAGACCACACAACTACTAAGACCTCTACCAGGAAGACCCAATTTGAGTTAGTCTATGGGTTAGAAGCGCACTTACCTATAAACCTATAGATTCCAACACTGCAAATAGCCCAACAATTTTCCACATATAAAGAAGCATTGCAAGGGAGAATTGATCAACTCATGGAATTAGATGAAACTCAAAAAATCGTCTTTCATCAAATGGAAAAGAACCAAGAAAAGGTAAAAGGGACTTTTGATCATAGAGCGAGGCAAAGAGATTTCAAGAAAGGGGACCATGTCTTAATGTGGAACAAGAGGAGAGAAAAACATGGAATGCATCAAAAGTTTGACAGTCTTTGGTTGGGGCCCTACAAAATAGAGGAAATATCTGGGCCAGACTCTTTTTATTTCTCCATGACAGAATGGAGGAGGATGTCATTACTGGTAAATGGATCCCTTCTAAAACATTATTTCCAAGGTGGCACTTGACTTCTTCAGGGCCTGGGCCCTAGGTAACTAGGTAGTTCATCTTACTTTCCTTTCATTTGCAACTTGATTACTCATGATAGTTTAGATTCATTTCATTTTTCATTTTTCTCTACTTTCATATTGATTTCATGTTTACTTAGAATTTTTTGAAAAAATGCTAAAATTTTATTTTCTATATTAGTTTCATATTTGGTTTTCATGTATATGGATGAAGGGTGATAGAACCACCCTAGATTTTATAGTGTTATGTTTCAATGTAGGCACAGGTCCACCAGGAGATGTTTCAATTCTCATGCACTCTACAATGAGTACATGTCCCCAAGTAGGAGTCAGATGTTATTCCCAATTCCTAGGGATAACTAAGGAGATGATGTCTCTACGCCCTTAAGTTGTAGACATAGAGTAACGAGAGATAGTTTAACCAACAGTGTCCACTTGCACAGATAGAGACCCACAACCACCATAGCTCTAAGTTCATCATGACGGTATCCACCACATTAGCTAGCTTCCATGAGACATTGGGCCTTTCTCCATGAGGTACAAGTTAGGTATTATGGTGAGTGTCATTTCAATAACTGAGGCATTTGATTTTGTTGCATCTATTATTGTGTTTGATTATGTAACGTTTGCTTGGACATTATGCTCTTTGCCCTGTTTCACTTTGGTGGTTGACATTTCACCCTAGTAAGTGGGTCACCCCTTAGCGATAGGTTTGCTACTAGGAGGTCCTCTTGAAGATTCATCATGCCATTCCTGACCATACTTGTCATTTTCCACACTTCATCCCCTCATCTCCTTATCTTTTGGGATTTTCCGATGTACTAACCCAAGAAGGGGTTGTCCCTCATTTCATGGGAAGAAAGGGCTGAAGGCCCAAAGGCTTGTAGTTGCAAAAATTTTAAATCCAATCATTAACCTTCTATATGCTCACCCAGGGATCCCGAGGAATATGAAATGTCTCTCATTAGAAACCGATGGGACCCATAAAAGAATAATTGATTACAAAATTCTAACTAGGGTGGATCATGTGTGGGCATTGTTTTTATTGCTTAGGTAGAAGCCCCACACATGTTTTAAACTTGGGGAAGCATGATGTGATTGTTAAATTATGAGCTTGATTTCTTATGCAGATTAATTCTTTTA
>JASDQU010014408.1:37066-79546 GCA_032191745.1 Picea mariana
AGATTACCTGAAGCCCTCTTTATATAAACCAATCGATTGCCTGAATGCTATAGTGTCACCGAGAACAGCACTCGAGAAGTTACTCTCTAGTACCTGGGTAGTTGGGTAGTACGGCTAAGGGTACGGTCTATTCTCCTTAGTTAGTGCCTTGAGATATTGGGTCGATTACTACTGTTGTACCCCACACATATATCAGAGAGATATAGCACAGGGCAAGCCCTTGTCTGTAGAACCCTTGAATACCTAACCCTTGGGGACAAAAACATAAACAAATTAAAATAGGCAAGATCTATTGCCACACAACTGTGTTTGGGTTGCCAAGTAAATACACATTTCTTTTTGATTAAGAATTTGGGCATTTCCTCTTTGTAGTATTCTTCAGACTGGACGTAAATAAAAAAAAAAACATCTAGAAATTTTTTCATCATTATTTCATCCCTATTCCATTGGATTCATCTCTTCGCCCTTATCACATTCATCCATATCATTTTTTCAGCAAAATTGTTTTTACCCCACAAGCCCCTTTTTAGTTCCCCCATCCTCATGGCCCATACTCATAGCCAAGACTTGGAATATCGCTTCAACACCTTTCATTCTAGTCTCATTGAGACCCAACAAGAAGTGAAACAACTCAGTTCCAATGTCGTCGCCATCAATACAACCATGCAGTCCTCAATGGGCGAAATCAAACAAGACCTCACCACCCATCTTGAATCAGTCTTTTTGGCACTCTGCACCAAACTGCATATCCCTACAGATAATCCTTCCTCTTCCTCACCCCCACATACTAAAGGTGACCATTCCTCTCATTCCCATACCTTGTAGAACCATCACTTTCAACTTAACCTACGCCTTCCATGGGTGAATGTGACCAAATTTCATGGCTCGTACCCCATTGGTTGGGTAACCCAAATGGAACATTATTTCTCTTTATATAGCATTACAAATGGCTTGGCCAAACTCCAATATGGTGTTCTCTATCTAGATCAAGAACATTGGCAATGGTGGCAATGGAAAAAAAGTTATTGTCAAGGGTATATTGCTTGGACACAATTTGTGGCAAAGCTTTATGAACGTTTTGACACTGACACCAACCATTTGGGTTGTTTGTCAAAGCTGAAACAATTAGGAACAGTGGAAGACTTTATAGCTACCTTTGAGTGCCTAGAATATAAAACAGAGGGCATGTCTGATGCCTTTTTCCGAGAGTGTTTTATCAGCTACCTCAAGGATGAAATTTGGGACCATGTCCTCATGGATTGGCCTGAGAGTTGGGTGGAGGATACCAAAAGAGCTAAAGAAGCACAATAAGTTGTATCTTCTCAAAACCGCAAACTCTCCTTCATCCCTCACCCTAAACTAGTAAATCCCACTACTCCCTCTGCTCCACTAAAGATCCAAATATTGATCTAGGATGAAATTCCTGAATGCCAACTCAACGGCCTTTGTTATAACTGTGATGAAAAATATTTCTTGGGCCACAAGTGTAAATAACAAAAGATTTTTATGGCCATCTCCGAGGAGACTTCTGAAGAAGATGAAGAAACTCCCTCTATCTTTGAATCACCTGAATCCACTGACATAACCCCTTCCTCAAACCCTCCTGAGGTAGAACCAGTCATTTCCCTCAATTCTCTCATTGGCTTCTCCACTCCCCAAACCCTCAAGCTAATTGGTTACATCAAGCATTGGAAGGTCATCATTCTCATTGATAGTGGCAACACCCATAATTTTATTCATCACTGCATTTCCCAAGAAACTCATTGCTACATCCATGCCATCAATAATTTCGAAATCATGATTCCCAATGGTGGTTCCATGAAATGTGGAGGACGTTCTGAAAATGTGTGTCTCCAAATTGGTGACTACCACCTAAAATCCCATATGTTTGTTATCGACATGGGAGATTGTGACATTGTGATGGGTGCAGACTGGCTAAGTATATTGGGTCCCATTCTCATGGATTTTAAAGACTTAACCATGCAATTCGACCAAGAGGGCCACCAATATAAGTTCCAAGGCATCACCGTAGGTTCACTTGAGATCATTAGTTCCCATTGCATGGAAAATCTGCTAAAAAAGGGTCATTCTAGTGTTATCGCCCAGCTCCATGCCATACAAGCAACAGAGACACCTTTTGTACTGCAAGACCTCCAAGCCATCCTTTCTAAACATCAATTGGTATTTTCCACTCCCTAAGGCCTCCCTCCTTCCTGTGGTGTTCATGATCATTCCATTCCCCTTGTACTAGGAAGCCTTCCTCCCAATATCCGTCTGTATCTTCACCCCTTTTCCCAAAAAAATGAAATTGAGAAAATGGTCCAGGAACTCCTTAATGCAGGCGTTATCCGACCTAGTATGAGCCCCTATTCATCTCCTGTGGTCATGGTCCTGAAGAAAGAAGGTTCTTGGCGAATGTGTCCTAACTTCTGTGCCCTCAACAAACTTACCATCAAAGAAAAATTCCCCATTCTTGTCATTGATGACCTCCTAGATGAATTGAGTGGTGCCCAATTCTTCACTAAACTAGATCTTCATTTGGGCTACCACCAGATACATATGAAAGAGGCAGATATTCCCAAGACTACCTTTAGAACTCATGAGGGCCACTATGAGTTTTTGGTCATGCCCTTTGGCTTGTGTAATGCCCACTCCACCTTCCAAAGCCTCATGAATCATGTCTTCCATCCTTTTCTCCGCCATTTTGTCTTATTTTTCTTTGATGATATCCTCATCCATAGAAAAACCTAGACAAATCATCTTGCTTATGTTGATCGAGTTCTCCATCTACTCTCTCAGTACCAACTTTTCCTGAAACAATCTAAATGTGCTTTTGGCACCTCAGAAGTAGAATACTTGGGTCATTTAGTTGGCAAAGATAGCGTTAGGTTGGATCCTAAAAAGATTGAATCTATGCAAGACTGGCCTCACCCAAAGACTCTTAAGAGCTTGCATGGATTTCTGGGCTTAATAGGGTATTATCGCAAGTTTGTTAAGAATTAAGGGAAGATTGGAGAACCTCTCACTGCTCTCCTAAAAAATAACTCTTTCACTTGGACTACAACCATTGCTCAATCTTTTCAAACCTTGAAGATGGCCATGTGCACCACTCTAGTTCTCTCCCTTCCCGATTTCACAAAGACCTTTATGTTGGAATGTGATGCCTCAGGGAAAGGAATTGGTGTTGTCCTTATGCAAGGGATCCCTTTTTTTTCTTTCATTCATTGTACCAGATTGGCTCCAAGTCATTCGCCAGGAATGGCTACAAGACCCTAAAAGATCGCAGTTGATCCAACAATTGTAGTCCAATGCTCCAGCTTCCCTAGGGTACCCTTGGCTCCATGAGGAACTTTGATACAAAGGCCGTTTGTATTTAAGTAAACTTTTTGAGCTTCATGCTACACCCACAGCAGGGCACTCCGGGTTCACCAAAACCTATGATAGGGTCAAACGTTCCTTTTTCTAGGATGGTATGAAACAGAACATTCATAATGTTGTAGCTGAATGTGACATGTGTCAATGCAACAAGGGAGAAATAGTCAAATCGCTAGCCACACTACAACTGCTGTCGATTCCACCTGCCATTTGGAAGGATATCTCTATGGATTTTATTACTGGCTTACCCAAATCAAGAAATAAATCCATCATCATGGTGGTTGTTGAACGCCTTTCCAAGTACACTCATTTATGCACCCTTCAACACCCATTTACAACATCCATGGTGGCTCAAATCTTCATGGATCGGGTCTTCAAGATTCATGGCATGCCACACTCTATTGTTTCTGATCGTGACCCAACTTTCACAAGCAATTTTTGGCAAGAATTGTTCAAGATACAAGGCACATAATTGCATCTCAACACAGCTTATCATCCCCATACTGATGGCCAAACGGAAGTTGTCAACAAGTGTTTGGAAACATATTTGAGGTGTTTTGCCTCGGAAAAGAAAAATCAGTGGGCTCAATGGTTACCCCTAGCTAAATGGTGGTACAACACTTCATACCATACAACTACACGCATGACTCCTTTTGAATCCGTATATGGACAGAAGCCACCTTCAGTTCTTTCATACTTACCGGGTGCCTCGAAGGTCCAAGCGGTTGACCTAAAACTTACAGCTTGAGAGGCCATTCTCCGTACCCTGAAAGATAATTTGGTCATGGCACAGAATTACATGAAGCAACAAGCAGATCAAGGTCGCTCTGAACATCAATTTGCAGAAGGGGGTCAGGTGTTTCTTCGACTGCAACCTTACAAGAAAACTTCCCTCAAGGCCGAACATTTTCAGAAGCTAGCCCCCAAATTTTATGGTCCTTATACCATTCTCAAGCATGTGGGACAAGTCACCTATCAGTTATATTTGCCTAACCATTCGAAGCTACATCCTGTTTTTCATGTTTCATGCTTAAAGAAGGTGATTGGAGCTAAGCGCCAAATTCAAACCAACCTTCCAGAGTTACCTGAAGAAGGATCCATTTGGATACAACCATAAGTAGTTTTGGACCAGCGTGAGTGTCGCCTATGTCATAGAACCATCAAAGAAGTGCTAGTCCAGTGGAAAGATACAACTCCAGTAGATGCCACTTGGGAACCATCTACCATTCTACAACAATTTCCTCATCTCAATCCTTGAGGATAAGGTTCTTTTTAAGGGGGAAAACATGTTAGGTTCCTAACCCACACATAGGTAGAACAATATATTCGGATGTAATAAAGGTAAATATTAATAAGGCCTTTCAATAAAATAGAATAAGGCGGATGTAAGAAGACCTAATAGAAGCTTCCGCTTCTAAAAGGATCTTCCTCTAAATGCTTCTTTTTAGTATAAATAGGAGTCGAGGGTATGAGAACCCTAGCTTGGATATTATTGTAATAGATCTCTACTCAACTGGGTTGCCCCCTCGAAGAGGCTTGTGAACATTTCTTTCAAATTCAAAGTGTTATTTCTGTTGTTATTCTTATATCATTTTAGTGTTATTGTGGTGAATGTGTTGGTTATATTTTTGTTGTTCTGCCATCACTAGCATTTTATTTCTGTTCTGCATACATTTTACATCTGGTATATTACAAATATCTTCAAGTAGTATTGAGGGTCACTTGACCTTCCTAGTGTAAAATCAGGGACATTAATATATCAGTCGCGTGTGCTACATTATTGTTTAGCTATACAATTCCTTTCATAAGGGAAAATATATCACCGAATGTCTATATCGGGTAAAATTATTTCCAACATGGATGCTTCGACAACTTCTTATTCATGATATGTTTGTTTGGATATTTAGACACTTAGGAGTTAGTTAATATCTACTTGGTCTATTGTGTCATTAGGTAAAAGTGTGTTTCTTTAGTATGCATTAGTATGTTTTTTTAGTTAGGAAATCTGACAGTCATGATATGTTCCAGACATACAATGATATGATGGTTCATATTCTTCTTGATCTTAACGGCTACATTGATATGTGGCTTAACACTTGATTGGTTCATGATCTCTATTTAAATACCATGGAGGCTCATTTTGCGATGATCTATTGTGAGAAACTCTCTTATAAAATATATTTGTAATAATTTTATTTTCATTAATAAACTTCTCCAAGTGGTTGTGTTGACTAAGGACGTGGATTTTTTCCCATAAGGGTTTCACCACATCAAAACATTGATGTGTTGATATTTGATCTAGTTGTGTGAGTGGTTATTGAATGTGTTCTTCCTCTGTTGGAATACATTTTTTTTAGAACATGGTAACAAATCTTGTTTGAAGACCTGCTCCCGTTCAAGATCGAGATCATGAAGTCGATTTGCCTCATCTATGGTTTTTGTCATTTCCATACATTTTTAGGCTAAGAGGATTGTTCCAGTGTTTCCGAAGCACTCATTTGAGTCAAGAACACTTTTCATTTCACTCGAAAAGGTTTATGTTTTCCCAAGATATGGCCATTTTAGTCAGATTGAGAGGTATAAATCCTGGATATGCCCTTTTAAAAAATTTGTAGAGTATTATTTAGGTTTTATATTGTTTGTTTCTAGGTTTCTACTCTTTATATTTGGTTATTCTCTTTTCCCCACACCCCGTGCAATCTCAGAAAATTGAAAACATATAGGAAAAGGTGCATTTTCTGGGTAAGCTAACCAAGATCTAATCATTGTCGTCATTGAGAAGTGAATTTTTTTTCTTCTGTGATTTTTTTTTTTATGAGCACGCTCTCCAACAACAATAACACCTCCAATATTCCTTCTAAACAATACATTATGTTTTTCTAGCAACAACAACAACAACCCCAGTTTTCCTTCTAAACAATACATTATCTTTTTCTAGCTCACTTGGTTAAAAGTTGACTTATTAAGAGGTCTTGAGTTCAAGTCTCTTTTTTGTTACTTCTTTTGAAAAATTTCATGCATCCATTGTACAGTGTATTTCACTTCAAGTATAAAAGTGAATCACTATAAGTAGCTTTAATATTTTATTTTAAAGTTATTTATTTTGCATGCAAATTTCTTTTATAAAGTAACTTCGTTGTAAAAGTGATCCCCGCTTCTTTTTATAAAAGTGGATCAGTTCAGAAAGAAAATTGTTTGTAAAAGTGAGGGAATTTGTAGGGGTATCACCACGTGGACCAAATTCTACTTGCCACATGGCTCTTTGGTTACCATTTATGAATTTTTTTAAAAGGGCATAACTTTCACATCCAAAGTTCATTTTCAGTGTCGCTTTTTTTTAAAACACCTATTTTTTAGAGATATTTCCATCCAGATCAAGATTTTTAGTTTTTAAATCCATATTATCTGCATATTTAATATTGATTCTTCCAGTGATATTTCTCTTACTTGCACCAACTACTTCCAATGGAAATCCCATATGAAGGATTTATTAAGAAGTAAAGGCATGTACCAGATTACCTTGGGAAACGAAAAAGAACCCACTGATGATGAAAAGAAATTCAAATCAGATAATAGGAATGAAAAATCACGTGGACTGATTGGAATATCCATCTCTCTTGATTTAAGGTTCCACCTTCAAGAAATTGATGACCCTAATGAACCTTGGGAAAAGTTTGAATTTGTGTTTGTTAAACACAATATTATTTGAGCACATCAGTTAGAAAATAAGATGTTGACTTTAAGTGCCAATGATTTTTCTTGCATTGAATACTATCTATCTAAGTTTAAAACACTTAAAATTTTATGTGAAGCTTGTAACATAAATCTGGAGGAAGAGCGTTGCATATATATTATTCTTTATAAGCTAGGTAGTGCATATTTTTTCTTTGTATCTATCTTTTATGCATGAAAGAGGCTCTAGATAAATATTATCAAAAACCCACTCTTGAGTCCTTTTGTGATGTTTTGATTAGAGAGAAATATAATATTGTACAACTTGTAGTGATCGGCATTGTAGGTACCTCCAACAAAGCCTTTAGTATCCCAACAGAAAGATAAACCAAAGAATCCCAAGAAGAAACATTCTCGACATAACAACAAACAAAACAAGGGTCTCAAATCCACTCAAACGACTTCAGCTCCTAATGGTGACAAGGGAGAAAGATCTAAAAATAAGAAGACTAGCTGACTTAGAAAATTTTGTGGGAAATATGGTCATGATGAGTCAAAATGTTTCAAGAAGATGGAATATTTAGAAACAATGATGAAGAAGAAACTATTAGTATTGATTCTACTTCTTCTTCTCCTTCTTCTTATGGACATGCACTTTCTGCTTCTAGATTCTCCTTTAATGCAACTTATACTTATTCTTTTGATGAGTGGCTTATTGACTATGTAACATAGTATCATATGGCTAAGGAGGAATCCATATTTTCCATTCCAAATGAATGTAACACTAAGGAAATATTTATTGGTGATGATATATCTCTTAGTGTTGTAGAATATGGAACAATTCAGGTAGATAATGGTCATTTCAATTATGTATTATGTGTTCCAAGTCTTTCATGTAACCTTCTATTAGTATATCAAATCACTCATCCATGTGAATGTAAAACCATAGATTTTTCACCTCGCCAAGTTGTAATCAAGGATCTCAAAGATCCTCAATATGTTCTTGCAACTAGGATTGTTGATTATATTACCAGGTTGTACAAGTTTGAAAACTTTGGGTCGTCATATTTTCCATTAGTTTTTGTTACCCATAGCAATGCCTTGAGAAAACTTTGGCATGAGCGGTTTGGTAATATAAACTATCGCTCATTGCAACACCTATGTAATCAACAAATGTTGACTAGTCTTCCTCGTGTTTCATGCAAAGATGTTGTTTGTTTCGATTGTTTTCTTGGAAAACATCATTGGGACAGTTTTGACAAACATGCCTCTTGGCATGCCTCGCGTCCTTTGTATCTTGTTCACAGTGACTTATGTGGTCCACTTTCTTCTCCTTCTTTTTATGGGTGCAAGTATTTCTTAACTTTCATTGATGAATTTTCCAGATGTACTTGGGTTTACTTCTTAAAACTTAAGAGCAATCTTTTTTACAAGTTTCTGGCCTACAAGGCCCTTGTAGAAAATAAATATGGACATCAAATTCAAAGTTTAAGAAAAGATAATGGAGATGAATATGTGAACAATAATTTTACAAGTTACTTCACTACACAAGGCATCTAAATGCAACACATTGTTCCATATACACCACAACAAAATGGTGTTACTAAGAAAAATAGTTGCACATTAAAAGAAATAGCTAATAATATGATCTAATCTAAGGGATTAAGTATAAAGTATTGGGTGGAATACATCAACTGTGCAAATTACATAGTAAATCACAGTCCCACAAAGGCTCTTAAAAATATAACACAAGAAGAAGCATGGACTAAAATTAAACCTGATGTAAGTCACTTCTGTGTATTTGGTAGTATAGCATGGGCTCACATTCCTAATGAAAAAAGGAAAGCATTGCAGCGTAAAAGTGAGAAGTGTATATTTGTTGGTTATTTTGAAGATGTCAAAGGTTACAGACTTCTTCAACCACATTGTAATGAAATTATTATTAGAAGATATGTTAAATTTAATGAAAATGTCTTGGCATGTGAGCCTAATTTGGTGATTGTGCCTTCTTCGGTTTGTTATCCATCTTCGGTGTTTGTGCCTTCTTATGTTCCTATTATGGTTTCTTCCTCAGATGATGACAATGAGGATGAAAACCCACCTCCACCTTCTCACCTTCCTCCAAATGATTCCATTGAACCTAAACAAGCATGACCACTTCCTATATGGGTCCATTCAACATGAGAAGTAGTTGGTGATCTTGTCGATGATTTTTCATATCAGCATTCGACACATTCATAGTTATAGCGTGTCTATTCTCTCTTGAATAAAGTTGCATAGGCTTATGATCCATGGTAATTTGTAGAAGCTTCAGGTCATCCATATTGGGATACAACAATGAATGAATAGTAATATTCTTTAATGGAAAATAATACTTGGGATCTTGTACCTCTTCTGAATGGAAGAAAAAATTTCAGATGTAAATGGGTCTATATAACTAAGTACACATCACATGGAAGTGTTGAAAGACACAAGGCTTAGATAATTGCCAAAGGATTTTCCCAAGTGGAATGAATTGACTATAATGAAACCTTTTCCCTTGTATCCAAAATGAATTCCATATGCATTGTTCTTTCCCTTGGTACCTCACATCAATTGGAGGTCCATTAGATGAATGGTAAATCTTCCTTATTGCATGGGGATTTGAAAGAATAAATCTACATGGAAAAACCTCATAGCTATGTCCAAAATGACTCTAGCCTTGTTTCTCACCTTAAGAAATATCTTTATGGTCTTATGAAAGCTCCCTGAGCGTGGTATGCCAAAATAGATAGATTTCTTGTTGACACTGAATTTTCTAGATTCCATTATGATCCTAATGTATATACCAAGAATGTAGGAAGACACATCATAATCCTTTTCCTTTATATTGATGACATTATCCTTACTAGTAGTGACTCACAACTTTTAAACCATGTGAAAACCAACCTTAAGATAAAATTTGAAATGACAGACTTAGGTTTTTTGCACTATTTCCTTGGCCTCAAGTTTTGCAAACCAATGAAGGGATTTTTCTTTCCCATTATAAGTATTATTGTTTCCTTATTTGTCTCTTTCACATGGAATATTGTAAACCAACCCCTTCTCCCTTCTAGTCTGGAGTCAATATTGTTGCCACCTGTACTTCTCCCAAAGTTGATGCCACTATGTATCGTCAGTTAGTTGGTAGCCTTTTATACTTGACTCATACCCATCCTGATATTTCCTTTGTTCTTGGTATTGTTTACAAGTATATGAAAACACCCCATGAAATTCATTAGAAATTAGCTAAAATGATACTTTGATATGTCCGAGGTACAATTCGGTTTGGGATACATTACAGTTCAGGGGGACTCCTTTATTGGTTGGTTTCACTAATTAAGGTTGGGTCGATGAACATGATGATCAGAAGTCTACTGTAGGTTATGTTTTCAACCGTGGTTCAGGACTTGTCACTTGGGCCTATAAGAAACAATAGGCTATTGCACTTTCTTCAGCAGAAGAATAGTACTAAGAAGCATTAAATTCAAGTCAATAAGCCTTGTGGCTTCGATAGATCCTTTCAAAGTTTGGATTCCAAAAACAACTTCCGACTAGCCTTTCGTGCGACAACCAAAGTGCCATCAAGCTTTCTAATGAACCATTTAAGCATCATCACAAAAAACACATCAACATACATATGCACTTCATCAGAAAGCTCATTCATGATCGAGTTATTGAACTTCTTCTTTTCCCTACAAAAGATCAATTTGTAGACATTTTCACAAAATATCTTCGATCTATGTTAAGAGTTTAGGAAGTTGTCATTAAGAGGGGATAGGTGTTTCCATAAATATCACCCTACAGACATTTTTATCTCTCCTTAGTTGGTTTTTCTTCAACTAAGACAACTATAACAAGTGGACACTAACATTCCTAGTTTCTGTCCATTTATGCACGAAATAAGAGAGAAGGAATAGAAGGAAATGAGGCACCTTTTATGTCAGTTGTCCTCACTTATCCTTTCCATTCTAGGATTGGATCCAGTCCATATCAAAACATATTATACCTACAAATAAATATAACTATCCTCCTCTTCTTCTACTTGTAACAAGTTAGATGAAAGCTATCTTAACTAGGTTGCAATCATTCATACATAAACTGAATCAAGACTGAAGTAAGGAAATAGGCCAAGTTTATTGATATGAGAAACATGAAAAACTTACAATCATGATGTGTTACAATCCTTCTTCCATTCTTCCCCTTTCTAACCCGTGATGTGAACTTCTAGAATAATATTGAACTATATCTAAGATCAGAGGTTTGATATCTCCATAATTTGTCCCTTTTACTCATAAATGGCCTGGTTTATATAGGACTTGGTAGGTCTAACCATCATATGGAATTAATGGAATGGTTGAGGATTAGATTTTTAAGGTTTAGATTATTTATCCTTAGGTTAGGATTGATTTCCCAAAATGGAGGATCTCGATCTCATAAGTCATCCCAAACTAGAACTACTCCAAGGCATCTCGAGATCTTCCCGCAGAAAAAGGAGGAAATGGTTAAAAACACCAGAATAAGAGGGATGCTACCCAGAGTGGAAGAAAGGGTGTCCTATATTATCCCTAATAACTAATAAGGGATGGATTATAATCCCTAATATATGGTAGGGGCATCCCTATTCCAACTAGGTCAAAAATTGAGGGAAAAAATCATGTTTTCGACCTTCAAAATGGGTTTTTATTCTCCTTAATGGATAGAGATGATGAAAAAGTGTTGTTCCATGGTTTAGTAGTGATGAAATATTAATGTGACACTTAGGAAAAAAAAAAAATTGTAATTATGACACTCAGTAATGCAACAGTGCATAAGTGCAACACTTTGTACGACACTAGGTAGTGTGCAAATTTTGTGTGTAATATATTTCCCCCTAAAATGTGAGTTTATAAGAAATGTTGATGGACGAAACATTTTACACATGAGAGGGGTGTTGGAATAGGAGGGTTGGATGGAAGCTGAAAACAAACATCAAGAATATGTATATAAATCATCCCGAGGTAGGCATACCAATGTCGGGCACAAGCTAACTCAAGGCATGGCCTCTGACCAATACACTACAGGTCCATGAAAGTATTGAATAAGGATATGGCCACAAAACTTACAATGTGGATCCATATATCCATGACTCAATAAATTCGTATCCATGAAACAATCCACTATGGAGCTACTATATGACAAAACAACATAGCCACAGACCAATATAAAGTGGATCTATGTGATAGTATATACAGTAGTCTCAAATGGTATACAATGCAACTTGGGCACAACACATAACAAAATGAGTGTCTAACCTGGGGTCTTCATCTTGATCATGAAATGGTATGGTTATAGTCATGTGAATAGATGTCTTGATGTTTAACATGGTAGAAACAATTTGATTACCAGTCATTAATGTATATTGTCAACAACTGTGAGGGAAATATTCAATGATGTCATTGACTCCCAAGGTACCCTACTACAATCCAAAGAGTGTGAATTAATGATCTGAAATAAAACACTCGGTGGTATCTTCCTATCATAGGTCAATGATATAAACCCACTGTAGAAAATGAGGAAACCTTCCATTGAGGAATGTAGGCTCCAAGGTACTAATTGGTTTCTAAGTATGATTCCTGAATAATGTACTGAATCATATAGGAACAAACTGATCAAAGGAGGGCCATGATGTATCCCCCATCATCAACATGAAACGGTACAAGAAATGATGTGGAATGATAGAGAAAATTTGGACATACTGACATGGGCATGAATATTGCAGAGTGGTTGTAAATATGATACTTCCCTTGAACATTGCATGATAGGAAAATTGACTTGGAATCATATGAATCGATATGGAAAGGATCCAAACATAATGTGATGATCACCATAGTGTGACAACAACCAAATTCTATCTTCGAAGGAGTAAAAAGAGTATGATGAAACATGGAATTCCATTGACTCATAGACAAGTGGATTACCTAACTATACGACATAATGTAGATAGGTTCCATGTTCAAGGGTGACAAACAACTTCCATGATGTTTCAAAAACCCGGCCCACTTCCCAAATCCCCCCCCCCCATCATGATTGGAGAGTACGTATTTCTTGTTTAATGAGCTCGAGGAGGATAATAGATGCTTAGTATAACTCATCTTCGATGAGTCCCTCTTCCCATGTTTAATGAACTGAAGGAAGCAAGGGTTCAATCCCATATGGGTCCTTCAATTCAAAGTTTTACGAGTCTAGAGAAGTTACACTTGATGGCCTTATGAAATTTAGATTGAAAATATGTTAAATAAAACTCTAGATGGACATTTTTGTAAGTTTAGTCTCCTAATCCCAAAAAAGTATAAAATAATACTCAGGAAAAATCTCCTAACCAAGATGGTCAAGATGTTCCTTTTTCATAAGTAGTTTGATGAGACTGGAAAAGAGATAAAGTATTACTCAAAATACGTGCTTTCTAATTCACTTTAACGAGCATGAAAGACAACAAGATCACTCAACAATATTTTCAATTTTAAGGAGTTTGAAAAGAGCTTAAATGAATCTCAAATAAGGTCATTTTTCATAATTTAGTCTTTCAAAGCCAAAAACAAGATAAACTAAACATTGAAATATGCCCTTTCTAATGTTTTTAATGAGTGTGAATGGAAACAAGTACACTTGTCAATCTTTTCATGTTTAGGAAGTCTGAAAAGAGATTAAAGGAAACTTCAAAGAATTCATTTTTCGTATATCTTTTACGAGTCTGAAAAAGTGATAAAAGTATACTCGGTAACCTATTCTCATGTATTTGAGAGCATGATAAAGAATAAATATTAATCTCGGTAAAATATTCCCATGTTTTTACAAGCACGAGAAAGAACAAAGACTAAGACCGATTTTCTCTGCTTCATTTTTTAACAATCTTGCAATAGAGAATGAATTGTGCTCGAAGGTAGTTTCATTTTTACACAAGCTTGAAACTTAGAAAAATTATTCTTGGGGATGGTTTCATTTTTTTATGATCTTGAAACAAAAGTAAATTCTTCTCGAGTAACGACCCAAAACAAAGTGATAGTTGTTACTTTTCCCCCAACTTGAGAAGCTAGAGTCTTAACCATAGCATGGTAACCATAGGTTGGAGAAATTACCCCCAAGCTTTGTTTCATTCACCGTATCTTCTCTTATCGCCAATGTCTATACCCAATATACTATTGGTTAATAATAGGAAAATATTCACCAGAGAGGGAGGAAGAAAGAGGATAAAATAATCTAGGTTGATGAAATAAAGTTTCAGGTACAAGTTCTAATGAAATACTTGACTCAACATGCAAGGTAGTTGTTTCATTTTTTGATGAGCTTGACACAAGAAAATAACTATGCTCTTAAAGATATATTTCATTTTTTAACGATCTTGACACAAGCAAATAAATATTCTCATAAGGATCTATTTCATTTTTTAGCGATCTTAACACAAGAAAAGAACTATGATCATAACCTCTGGGTTTGATTCCTAGAACTCTATTTCATTTTTTAAACAAGATTGCCACCAAGGAGAAAACTATGCTCACAACCTTAGCTTGATCATGGCTTCCAAGAGGACAATGTTATGGAATAGATACACATCAAGGGACATACATCAATCATGGTTTCCAAGATATCTTGGTTGGACAAAAGAATAACTCTATGGAATGAATACATATCGAGTATCACAATAGGGGTAGGGATATTAGGTTATAAGAACCCAATTGAAGATATCACCATGTCAACTACCAGATCTAAGTAAAAAATAGTCGAGCATACAATGTGAGGATTGTTCTCATTCATATCTGAACTCATGAGACACATCACCACATAATTAACTCATGTTGTGGATGATACCACTTGCACATAAGGATCATTTATGGAATGCGAGTGGTTGGTGGTCAAATCAGGACCAACAAACAAAAGTTGATTGCTAGTCACATTTTTTTTATTATGAGGGAAAAAACCAGTCAAAAGAGAGTGGACACGATATCTTTTATAGAATAGAAATAATCTCACCCAAGGAGTAAAGTAAAATCCAAAGGTTCTGGAACTACCATAACATCAATATGGACGGTTTTCCCTCCTAAAGTAACGACCAATTGAGAAAGGATCACTGAAGGTTTAGTGATTTGTTTGTTAAAAGATAAAAAATTATGGGTGACCAACACAAGTTGAGGACAACCAAAATATTTCCAAGAAGTTGAGGATAGAATACTAATGAAATCACTTTTGTCTACAATAGTTTGAGGAATGCTCCTACCACAAACTTGAACAATGATTTGGAAAGGTATGTAGGAAGGAAGACGAGGTACATTTATCCCATGCCAATCAAAAATAATGGCCTCATTACTTGGAGGGGGTTCCATAGTAAAAGGAGAAATTCCCCCTTGTACAGTAGAATAGGTATTAACAAGAAAAACATGAGCGGTATTGACTTCACTCTCTAATGGGAGAGTGGGATCTATCGATGATGGGATTAGATCAATCACTTGGTGAATGTCACTCTCTAAGGGGAGAGTGGGATTGACCGATGATGAAATTGGTTCTACCACTTGAATTTCATTCTTCAAGGGAAGAGTGGGATTGACCAACGAGGGAACCAAATCGACCACTTTAACTTCACTCTTCAAGGAAAGAGTGGGATCGGCCACTTTAGCAACCAAAGGTGGGTTGGGAGAGATATTATAGTAAGAGGTTGGGATTGGTGGATAGGAAATCATCATGTCTTCCAAAAAATGTGAATCTTCATTCATACAAGAACAAAGGTGAGCATGGTGCATTCCCTTGCATAACAGGAAATAAATTTTAACTCTACCCCCTTACTTCTATTCTTACTGGCACTAGTCAACGGGTTGTCACTAGCATGACCTGCAGAGGATGATGAAACATATTTTTTGGAACTCATGGATGACACATCTAATACCTTGAGAATACTAAGGAAATCCTTAAGAAGGTGTTAACCCTTACAAAGGATGCGAGGGAATTTTGGCTTAGGAGTTGTCTTGGTAGGCTTGTGAACCTCATAAATATTTCCAACCTGATTGACAATAGTTGGTTGATTGCTTCCAACATGTCCTGCAGTGGTTGGAAGTAAGAAGGTGAAGAAAGGGAGTAAGACGCAATAGGTGAAAAAGGTGAAGCGTCAACATGAGGTGGATGTTCTTGGGGTGAGGGATTTTCATTTGAATAAAAAGGAAAATTCAAGATTACTAGAGTGGAAAAAACCATACCATTAACCCGATAGTGAATCCAAGAAAATTCAATGTGGTAATATAAGGAGGACCAATGTTTCCAAAAGAAGGAAAAAAAAAAGGTTCCCCAAGAAAAGGGGTTCCTTAGTTGGTAGTTTCAGGAACTAATTCCATATAACCATACTAAAAATAAGGTCTACTAGGGAAAACAAACAATACATGCTAAAAAATCTAGGAAACAAACATGCGAACAAAAACCTTCTCACAGTGAAACCACTAGTTGGTGATGAAATCCAACGTTGCAGGATCAATATGAAAATAGGTTGAGATAGGGTGGGTGGAAAAATTGCATTGGTGTGCTTCTTAATGGAATTACACCTTGGTGAAATTTCCCACACAGCACAACTGTGGGTTACCCTCAAAGTAGCCCAAGTCAGTTGGACCAACATCTTTTCTAGGTACAACAAACACTTTCCCTTTCATCATCATCTTGTGTATGAGCCCTAAAGATTATGGTCACTAAGGTTAGCAATTAAAACAACAATATCCTAGGGAAACAGTCGACATACTGATATACATGCAAGGGAAGGATCACTTAAGACCTGAAATCCCCTTGAGAGGTGCCTATGATTGAGGTGTGAACCTCCCAAGTGATCCCCAAGTGGTATTTGTAATACATGTAGACYACTCCACCAAAACCAATGAAGTAGGGTTAGTTACTCCACTAGCCCCAATGTGACRTTGTGATTGACCCTTATGTGAGAGGGGMTACCTAGGACAATGATTTGGAAAATGGATTTCTCTCCCTAACTCATGATTTTATGTTTGTTTTTATGGCATTGGAGGGTTATCTTCAACACCTATTCCAAATCCCTACAACTAATATAATGTAGGTTTGTATATCCCTAGAAAGAAAAAATTCTAGATAGATTTTAATTAGCAGTTTAATTTTATGGTTGTTTGTTTACTTAGGGGTATGGAGGTGAAACTAATGAAATTGTGACCTGACTCTTAAGACCATGAAAAATGAAAAATGAAATGCAAAAAAAWCAATTTCGATGAATGCTAACTATGGAAATGAGAGGAGGCTTTTTTTCATTCCCAAATGCATAAACCTAATGCAATCTACCAAATWAAAAATGGAAATATGCACCATCCAAAACTTTGAATGCAAAATGTGCAATGCAAGCTCAAAAAAATTTCACCTACTAAGTAGAATGCAATCAATTTCTCTCTGTTTGGTTCTAAAATAAAATATAATCAAATGCACTATCTTAATTGTTGAATTTTTAATGCAAGCTCAAGCACATGTAGTTTATTTCCAATTTATCATGAACTTGAGCCATAAACAATGCATCAACAAAAAATACTATAGCTGAAGTGAACCAAGATAAAAAGAAGAATAACCATCCACAAGACACAAGAAGTTATCCTAGGAAAACCCTTCTCAAACAAAGGAAAAGCCCAACAATCCTTTGTTATAGAGTCAAGAGAAGATCACCCTCACACCATAAATCCTAGCGTACACAAGAGGGTGCTCTATGACCAAGAAAGCTAGTGCATAAGAAGAAGTTCACACTAACTTTCATATCTCCACAATATGCTATCAGAGAATGAGATGAATGATCCACAACGGGGATCATTCACTAATAAATACATGACCTAACTCATCAAATAAATGTGTCTCTTCATTGGCACAATAGGGTCGACTTGTAAAACTGAAAAAATACAATTATAATTACATAATATATAAATTTGTTTTTACTGTGGAGTCAACTTGTACCCTTCACAACACAAATTATGGTTTTAAAATAGTCTTAATATTTGAAAATATAGCAAGGGTGCTCACACACATCCTCTAGTTCTTTTCCACTAGGGACAAGTACACATGCGCTCAACAACAAGGGATGTCACTCTCAACAAATCAACTCAACTAAATCTATAAGAGTATGAACTGGAGAGCCATCTCAAGTTGACTCAACTAAGTCCATACGAGTATAACAGGATACCATCTCAAGTCATCTCAACTCATTCCAAATGAGCACGACAAGATACCAACACAAGTCATCTCAACTTAGTCTAGAGGATTATGACTCACCTAACACATAGGTGCTCTCACAGATCATCTCAACCTAGTCCATAGGAGTACAGTCTAGAGAATGTCTCATCAAGATGAAATCATCAACACTCCCTCTCAGCTAGGAAGGAATTCTCAAACATGCCAAGTCTCTCACGAAAGTACTCAAACTTCGTCATGGCAAGTGGTTAGGTGAAGACATCTGCAACTTGTTGGTGTGTAGAAATGTATTTCACATGTACTGATTTCCTCTGCACCATATCTGTGATGTAATGGTATTTGATCTTGATGTGTTTCTATTTATCATGAAACATAGGATTCTTTGAGAGCTTCACACAACTCTAGTTATTGCAATGGATAATGGTGGAATCCATCTCATGTCCAAATAAGTCTGCAAGGAGCTTCTGAAGCCACATGTCTTTGCAGACTAGCATACATAATGCAATTTACTATGCTTCTACGGTACTCAAAGCCACCGAAGTTTGTTTCCTGATGCACTGGGAAACCATGTAAGATCCCAAAGTAAAACAACAGCTGAAGGTGCTATTTCATTCCACTACGCTCCCTGCCCAATCTGCATCAACATATCCATAAAATATCATGTCTACAACAGAGGCATATATCATTCCATAACCAATTGTGCCTCATAAATATCTCAACATATGCYTCACTGATATCGAGTGTTTCTGTCTTAGCTGACTCATAAACTGGATGAGTACACTCAATGCATAGAATATATTAGGTCTGGTGTTAACCAGATAGATCAATGATCCAATCATTTGTATGTAAAGATGTGGATCAATATCACCTAAATCAGAAGAAGTMTCACTCAGTTTCTTCAGATTCATCACCATCAGTGTAGGCATGGGCTTGCAGTCGATCATCCTGAATTTCTTCAATATATCCACTATGTATTTCCCATGAATCAGGAGAATATCATCAGTCCTCTGCCACATTTCTAGTCCCAAAAAGTAGTGCATCATACCAAGGTCCTTCATCTCCAATTCAGAAGCCAATGCATGCTTGCATTCAACAATAAGGATTTTTGAACCAGTGAGGAATAAGTCCTCAACATATAGGACCAAAATTAGGCACTCATCACTAAAAGTGTTGTAGCATAGGTTGGGATTAACACCACTCTTGTTGAAGCCCAAACTCGTCAAGTATCCATCAATATTCTCATACCATGCATGAGGTTCCTATTTTAGTCCATATAGGGATTTCTTTAACCTGCACACATGAAACTCCTTCTCATGTATCACAAATCCATTTGGTTGTTAGATGTAAACTTCTTCCTCAATTTATCCATTAAGAAAGGTTGTCGTCACATCCATCTGATGTAGTCTCCAACACATGGATTTTTCAATGGAAATAATCATACGGATGGAAGTGCATCAGGAAACAGGAGAAAACATCTCCTCATAATCTATTCCCTCCACCTGATAGAATCCTCTAGCCACAAATATTTCTTTATACTTCTAGACACTTCGATTAGCTACATGTTTGACTTATATATCCACTTGGAAGTCACTACAGACTTCCCTTTCGGTCTCAGAAAAATATACCACACATAATTATTCATGATCGACTGATACTCTTCGGTCAAGACATCTTGCCAAAACTGTTGACCTGTTGCTTCTCCATGACAAGAAGGCTTAGTATAAATGATGTGGCTCATATATGAGATGTAGATTGAAAATATTTTTTGTCTCTTTCTCTCTCAGAATGTACCATGAGGAGATGTATGTCCCTTTTCCTCCTGTAGTGTCTGTTGAACCCATGTATGCCTCTTTTGTGATGGAATATCCAACAATATTGAGGAGGGGGGGGTGAATCAGTATTGACTATTTTTTTCTTATTAATTCCATCAATATTAAGCACAAACATTAATCATTCAATTAAGCAATATATGATGAAAAACAAACCCTTATGAACATGATATTTTATCGTGTAACCCAACAGGGAAAACCACCAACTCTTTTCTCATTAATAAAATGTTCTTTTACAAAACTGTTTTCAAGCTACAACTTGATGGAGAGAATGTTCCGAACTTTCTTCATCTACGACTGAAGGGATGCTTCTATATTCCATTTTCTAGCGACAACTGGAAGGAGGCTATGACCCCCTAGTTTATTAGCTACCACTGAAAGGATGTTTCGATGCCCTATTTACCAGCTACAACTAGAAGGAGGCTACAACCACCTAGTTTATCAGCTACCACTAAAAGTATGCTTCGACACCCTATTTACCAGCTGCAACTGGAAGGAGTCTATGACCCCCTAGTTTATCAGATACCACTAATTTTGCAATGCAATTCAATCTATGTTGCTCTTCATATTGAATTTGATTCATGCAACCATTAACACAAGTCCTATCATATTTGATCTTTTGACTTTGACATGTTTTCCCTTCATCCACCCTTCCTCCCTTTATGCAGGTTATAACACTTATAACTCTCTTACTGTAATATGTTCAAGGTGTTCATAAACACACATAGATACTATCATTTCTTCAAGTCTTCTTGGAGTCATTAACTATTGCACTTTCTACTTGTCTGCTGCAACCTCTGCTTGTATGTTCTTCTGGTTATCTGCAGTCAAACTTCATCTCTTTCTCTCTGGATTTTTTCATTTAATCTTCAATGTATCTGTTGAAATACAATAAAGGTATTCTATATCACACACTAGATTTCAAAACTGTTTCTCTGTATCCTTTTGTTCTTGATCTTCAATAAGACATTGACAGACGCCTTAGAAATAAAAGTTCTTCTTCTTGGAATTTGCTTCTATTTTTATCCTCTTCTCTAGACTACAGAGAAACTTTCTTCTCACCACTCTTTATCGTTTATATATTCTTTCAACTGGTGTGATCTATGAAACATTGTGTCCCTTTGTTTGGACCATCACACCCCTTCATTTAACAATAATTTCGTTTGTTTTTCTTTATCCAAATATTATCGAGAAGCCTTTTCAATTTAATGAAAATGCTTTTCATTAATCAATCACATGTATGGATTAATTTCATTTAACTTAATTCCAAATATATGCAAATACTGCAGAAATAGAGTTTTGTTGAGGCGCTTCCTTTAAACCATTTACTTATCACCATACATGTAAAACCATGGGATTATTGTCTAAGAGATGTTCCCAACACCTTATGGATTATGTGTTCGTAACCCATGACTAGGGGCTAGAACCTAGTTCTTCAGATTTCAACGTTCGACATTTTTTCTTTAACAAACATCTAATCTTCTAGAGTTTTTAATTTCCCGAAATGGTTACCTCTCACACAGGTTGATCCAATGGATGGAATGATTCCCAAAACCAAATCAACGGTCTGGATCCAATCCTTACTCATTCTTTTACTTCTTAATCTAGTGGTTATGAATTAATCAACGGGTGAGTGAACGATTCTCGTTCATTTTGGAACTTCAAGACTCTGGGCATTTGCTAGTGGAAAAAACTCCCAAAGTAAATAATCCCAGAGTGATGTAGCTGTGGATGTCACTTATGACTTGGCACTAGCTGAGTGGTTGCCATGTGTCACTCAGATTTGTGATTTACACATACCTGAAATGTTAATTTCATCTAGACACTTGTCATTATCTAATTGTGCAACATGTCCTTGTTGACGTGGTTCTACTGAAGTAGATATCCTGATGTGGCATATATTATTCTCCTGGATCTAACGGTTGTCATAACTCCCAAAATGTATCTCATATCGATGGTTGAGAGTGACTTTGAAACTTTTGCCTTCGAGTGAACTCATATGTTCTGAATCCTTTTTCTCCAAAGTGGTCAGTGTCGAAGTTGACCACTATTCTGATCCAACGACCATCATGTATTGTCCAGATACAATGGTCCTCATTTACTTCAAGACTTAGAGGCCCTATCCTTCATCTTTACTTATATTATCCTTCCACTTTATAGATCGGACGGTCAATATGTCTCCCGAAATATTTCTCAGATCGGATGACTCATGTCCTCTTCGGAAAATTTGTGGATGACACTATCCTTCCACTTTCCTCGATCCAATAGTCAATATTTTATCCAAAGTGTTCCTTGGATCAGATGATTCATTTCCACTTAGGGACTTCGGCCTTCGGATAATCTTACTTATTCTCAACCTTTTTCTTCTAAAGTGATCAGCACTGAGGTTGACCAATGTTGATCTAATGGTTCCCCTTTTCTTATTCCACATCAATGACTAATACTTAACTCTAGATCAAATATCGATCTAACAGCTGAGAAACATTTTGAAGCTCCTGCTTCAGATCTGATGCTCCTTCTTTAAACTGAAAAATATTAACTCAATCCAACGAATATTGGAAATTCGGGTATTCAGGATCTCAGCCCTTTTTCCTTGCTTATCCGACGGTCACAACTTGATCTGATCATTAACCAATCATCCAACGATCCTTAAGCCCATAGTCACCCATATGAATGACATTTAATGTATATATATATAATATATTTCCAATGAACGATCGATATCCTTTGTCATCAGATCACAGTTATTGTTGCTTTGACCAAAAGGTAGGGGGCCTGAGAGGTCGTCTCGGGCTCTAGGGTAGTGAGCTTCTCAAGGAGTGAAAGAACCTAGAGCCCCTACCATACATTTTCACTATGCATCGAATAAGTATAGTGAGGGATATCTATATAAACCCACATAATCTTTTTCGCACTACCAATGTGGGATAAATCCYGTTATATGAGGCGATCAACACTGTCAATTTCTTGATCAGACGGCTGGTGAGGCTTCTCACCTTTTCCTCTGCATTGATTGACTKCTTAGTATTTTCATTGATCATGTTTACCATCACAGTCTAGTTCAAAGGTATTTACTTCCTCATCAGGTGCTATCATGTGATCTACCTTATATTTTGGAAATAATACACCGAATGAGACCACAACACATCGTCCAAGTCATTCTTTGTTTCTGAATGCCATGAAAGCACTATGATTTCCATTCTGAGCTTCATGTGTGTCATCTCTTATAAGCTTCTCATCTTGAGTCACTAACCCTCCTAAGATAATCTTTGCATACTATCATACTGTTTGACATCAATGACAACAAATCAATGATACTATGTCCAACATTCTGGCCTACTACAATGTCTATGGGAACATCAACTGGAGCTACGGGATCAATTAGATCAACTGGATCAGTAACTACCTCCCTCTGAACTATTGAAGGGGGAGAAGGTATTTCCTCTTCTTTTTTCTCGTTGTTAATCTCCATATGAGATTATCTATATATTAGGAAGGCTATCACTTCCTCAAAGGTGACATCTCTCCCAACCTCGATTTGTCTCTGACCAGGGATGTATATCCGATATTCCTTCGAATATTCATTTTACCCCACAAATGTACCCTTTCTTCCTGAAGGGTCTAGCTTGGTCCTCTTTTCCTTGGGTACATGAATGTATACTGGACACCCAAATATATTGAAGTTTCCAACCTTAGGATTCACTCTGCTGAAATCTTCTTCGGGAGTCAGGTTCTTCAAAATCTTATGAGGACTCCTATTCTGAACATACATAGTTGTCATGGATGCCTCTTCCCACTGAATCATAGGTAGATTATGATCATGTATCATCGATTTGGTTTCCTCAACAATAGATTTGTTATTCCTCTATGCAACCCCATTATATTGAGGGTTATAAGGAATGGTGTACTCCCTCTTGATCCATGCCTCAATACATAAATTTGGCCTCCCATACTAGGACAATAACCAATATGGCCTCCCATAGGGACAACAACCAAAATGGCCTTCTGTAGTAGGATAATAACCAACCAAGAATTTTTTTTTTGACTCCCGTACCAGAGATAATGGTCCAAGTCATGAGGGATCCCATACCAGGGATAATACCCTTCATTATAAAATGCAAGCTACTTATAGAGTAATGATGAAATCAAATAAGGAATGTAATACAAAACTTACCTTAGTCTAGTTTACTCTTGAGTGCAGTCTACCCATAGATGATCAAACCAAGGTAAATATTCTCTTCCATTGATACTTTAATTGAATGGTTCCCAATGGCTTGAAAGAGCATTAAGAGTAATCATGACAACTTATCTATCTGTTATGGCTTCTCCAATGGCACCTAACTATTCTCTGATCTCTAAAATCTTCATGAAGAAGGTAGTAGTGGTGTCATCTTTCCTCATCTTGAGATTTTTGAAGCTTGTGTTTCAATGTAAGAGATTTGTTAGTGTTGTTTCTCTCAAACATATTCTTCAATGAATCATACATTAAATAAGATGTCTTCAAGGTATAAATGTGAGGTAGTAGATGATCTCTTACTGAGTAGATAATTATCTTCCTAGATTTGACATCATTTGTCTTCCATTCAATCTTCTCTTCATCAGTTGTTGTTGTTGGTAGAGCTCATTGTATCAATATCAATAGGTCACTCTCTTCTATAGTGATGTGTAATATTGAATTCCATGAGCTTAAGTTGCTTGATCCATCAAGCCTATCTTCCATCAAAGTTATGTTCCTCATGGCTTGTTGATTCTTCATAAACCCTAATAGCTAGGCTAGAAACCCTAGCTTTAGAAAACTCGATGGTTATGGTAGGCTAGAAAACCTAGGTTTCATTGGACTTATGACTACCAAAAATCATCCTTGGAGAGTCAAAATAACCCCAGTGAGTTGCAAAATTCCCCAATGACCTGCAAAAACCCTAGAAGTCGAAATCTGCAGAAACCCTAGAAACCCTAGGGCCGAAAATCCAAACTTCTTCAATTTTCAATCTGAGAGTTGTAGGTGATGCATTGGACTAGGCCATACCTACCTGTGAATAATTTAGGCCCTGTTGGTCCTAAATTTTGCACCTGACTGCTAAAGGGAAAAGGTAGTCCACCTCAAGTTTGTAATGATTGTTTTTTTACAAGTAGGTTTTGTTGGTAAGCTTAAGGATAGGTTTTCAAAGATGGTGCACTGGTAGGACATGCCACATAGTATAAAAGTAGGTTCTCCTTTGCTAATGGTATGGGTATTAAATGAAAATTGAAGGTATGAAAAGACAAAATGGAAAAAAACAACAAGCACTGCAATGAATCACTTACCATGTGAAAACTAAGACCGAAAATAATATCTCAAGACTTAGACAAACATCTAGATGCAAATCATTCAACAGGTTGCGAAATAGTGGATATGTAGCTAAAACATAGTTGTATAATAGGTTGCATAACCAACAAAACATAAACTAAAACAATATATGAAAGAATAAGGAAATGTGCATTGCACACATCACAAATTCTGCATTCAAGATAAGAATCAACACATAAATATTTGAGTAATAAAAAACAACTGTCATCAACATATATTCACTAGGTATAAAAATTTATAATTAACTGAGCAGGTCCAATTCTTCTGCTTCTTCTACTTTCCTTCCATAACTCCTCCCCCTTCTCAAAATGTACAAAGACCTCATATTTAATAGAGTTGCAGGGGTTCTCGTCCGTATGGGATTGAGACCTAACTCTAGATGATTGTTTGTAGGACAAACTATTAATTTAAATCAAACATTGCATGGAGTACAACAGGTATACTTCCTAGTGGACTTAATCAAGAGAGTGGTTCTTATCACACATAGAAGACCACTTATTAATTTAATCTAAAATGATTCTGGAATTTATTAACTAAAAATTGCTATAGTCTCTGAGACTGGACTGATGCATGTGCTGGATGAACTGTAATTGGTAGAAAAACTAAGAGTGACAGAAAAGAGTTCTCTATCGAGCCCTGGCATGCCTGCGAGTTGTTTGATGCTTCTAGAGGGTAACTGGTTGTATGGGAAGATCTTCCCTTGATCTTCCTCTTCATTGAATTTCTGGAGAAATCTGTAACTGAGACCGAGACATAACCCTTTGTCTGTGTTTGAGCTCTTGGTCGTTAAGTGAACTTCATTTCGACTCGTCAGTTTCCATCTGTGCTTTCGAAAAGATTTACTGGAAAGTTTTTCGACCCAGCGGGTGTGGAAGGAGATGTGGAGTCAAGCGTCTAATAGGGGATGATATGAGTGGATGTGGATTACATGGAGGTGATAAGTGATATGGAGAGTAATCGGGGGAACAAGTGGCGAAAGTTGAGCGGTAGTGAAAGTGTGAGTGGAGGTGAGTAGGGGTGATGTGGTGACCTGACGTCATATAATCACGTGATTGCGAAAGTTGTCAAGGGTTTTTTGGGTCCACACTTTTCCGACCCCTGCATCCCCCACGAGCTGACACGTACCTTTCCAACAATACGATGGTTTTGATTGCAAGACCGCTCCAGGATGTTAATGTTCGACCATTTTTTATCCTCGCAATGAAGTGTGGTCGTTGATTTTGTTGCAATTTGTAGCCTTGCTAATTTATCACCCCTACTAGATTTCTATCTGTCTACCATATTAGAACTACCTTATCTGATTTAGGGATGGTGAAAATTTATATGCAAAGTTTGTATAACTCTCGGAGTAGTACGGGCCCAGAATGACATGACAGTCTCTCGGTACTTCAGCTGATATTCCTTTCTTACCTACCACAAAGATCAACAGTCGGCAATTACTTATGGATTTTAGGATTTGAGCCTTTTCAATGCATAGTCTTTACAATCCTCTGGAGTGTCGTACTTCTGAAGTGAGAGATCTACCTCCATGTGGTCTCATTGATGGATGGTCCAGATTCACTTCGGGAATTTGGGCTTTGGGAGTTTTCTTCTCCTTGCTCACACAATCCTCCGAAGTCTTGTATATCCAAAGTGGGAGATATTCCACCACAGGTCCTTGTTGATGGACGATCCAGATTCACTTCGGGACCTTGGTTGTTCGGGATTCGAGAGTTTTCAATGCAAATTTATTACAATCCTATGAAGTGTTGTTTATCCAAAGTGGGATATACATTGCCGCGTGTCCCTTTCTTGAATATCAATGGCCATGAGTGATTGTAAAGACTCAAATCACTCACTCTTTAATTTCCTTCCCAGTCCCTACAGTGAGAAGATGTGCATTCGTAGTGAGATCGATATGCATTGTTGATCTGTTAATCTAGCAAGATCAACGATCATGAGCAATTGCGGACTCACAACTTGAAGAAAATTTAATTTTCTTCTCGCTCCCCATAATGTCTCCCCACCGTCGATCTCTCTCCAATGAAATCTGATGGTCGTGACTTAATATTTTCTTAATATGACGATTGAAAATTGAACCTGTTTGTTTTCTTGTATTTCAATCTTGACATGGACTTCTTTGATTCGATGTCAACTCTGTGGGAGCTTACTGAGCTTTCAAAATATTTTTCAAACCTGTCCATCTCCTATGCACACATAAAGACTTGGTGGACCTGCATATTTCCATTAGTGGAAAAAGAATGGCATGCATTTGAAACCCAAACCAGAACATGTGATCCTTTTTCAAGAAAGCAAACAAAATGGTGCAAAGTAGGCAATGAAAGATAGGGTCATAATGCTGAATGAATAAAAAATGGAGGATAAGCTAAGAAAGTAACCATAAGAGTTAGAATTTATGGATGGATAGGGTAAAGGGGGGGAAAGGGCATGGGTGCAGACCTAGGTTACAACATTGGCTCCAATTGGGGATACCTCATCCCTGTAAGGTGTTGAGAACTGTAGATTAGTGATTTAGGATCAAATAATTTTCTCTTACCTTCCATCACTTACCTTTGTTTCTGTCTTCCATCCCTGTGTATCTACTACTATCCATGAGCCATACATCTTATTGAACTGAAAAATGCAACCACACCCTAGTGCCTTTGTTGGGCTATGGAGTCTTTTATTTACACAGAACTACTTAACCAAAATCAAAATCAAAAGGAAAGCATATATGGTACAAGAGGGAACTTCCCTCATCCTTAAACAAAATATTTTTTCAGGAAGCGGCCATTTACTGGGCCTCCAAATATATTTGCATCATCTAGGTTGTGTAAGATAAATGTATTATTGTCCAAAACTTCAACCACCTTTAAAGGGACAAACCAGAGGTTGTCAAATTTATCGTGCTTGGACTTATCATCCCTTATGGCATTCCACCTCAAGACCATGTCACCTTTATAAAAAATATCCTTCTTGTTTTTCTTGTCAAATGCTAATTTGATCTTTCTCTCTTCTATCCTCTGATCCAATGCTTCTCTTCTTTGTTAAACTTATATAATCTGGAATATTCTCCTTTGGATGTCATTGGGATCCTCAATATCTTCTTGTAAGAAGTTTAGGACTAGTATACCAAGCTGAGTGAGAAAAAAAGCATCTATGCCATAAACAATATGAAATGGTGAGGTTCCCAAAGATCTCTTGGTGTTGATTCGGTCAACCCACAATGCGTGCTTGAGTTTAGAGTCCCAATATTTCTTGTTTTCAATCAACAAATCCTTGATAATCCCGATGAGAGTTTTACTTGATGATTATGCTAGACCATTTCCCTGAGGGTAATAGGGTGTGGAATGTGTCAATAAAATGTTATGATTGCCACAAAAGTCAATAATGTCTTTGTAATTGAATTCTTGGGCATTGTCTGTTGCTATCTTGCTGGGGAAACCAAATCTAGCAAAAATATTAGTTTCCATGAAATTCATGATCGCCTTGTCAATGAAATTTCTGGTGGGAACAACCTAGATCCACTTGGTGAAGCAGTCAGTGGCAGTGAGGATCCACTTATGTTTTCCACTGGAGGGTGGATTTATCTTTCCTGTGAAATCTAACCCCCATTTCTGAAATGGACCACTAGCAATGATAGGTTTTAGGGGTAGTGATAGTAACTTTTGTTTTCTTGCAAATATTTGACACTCATTGTAGGCCTTGATAGTAGAAAATAAATCAAAGAAAATGGTGGGCCAGTAGTACCCTTCCCTTAGGATCTTGAGAGTTGTGGACTTCCAATGCTGGTGCCCTCCACATACTTCTTTGTGCATTTCTATTGTGATTTGTCTGGATTCATTTTCATCAAGGAATTTTAACAGGATGCCAATAGGATCCCTCCAATACAAGCTATGGTTTGAAATGTATAATTTGATAGCCTTCAACTTGAGATACCTCGCATTTGTCTTCTTCACATATGGTTGAAATTCAAAATGCTACAGAAAATAAATGATGCTTTTCTATCAAGGTTAAGAGGAGTAGTTTTCAAATGCCTGTAAACTGTCTTGTCCAAGATGTATGATGGGTGTGTCTGATTGGATTAAGATTTGATGCAATTATAGAATCTTACAGTTTTATTCTGACAAACACTTGGCAAGTTCTTGTCCCTTGATCAACTTGGTGGGTTTTATGTGCAGGTCATACTCCAATAGTTTGACAATCCACTTCCCTCTTTTTCCCTCACTGTCTGGCTGGACCAGAATCTCTTTGACACTGCTTCTAGGAACAAAGGTTGTTATGATAGATTATAACACATAAACTTTGAAGTCTTTGAGTGATTTGACCAGTGCATAAGCCTGTTTCTCCAATATATCATACTTTAGCTCAACATCTTGGAGGGATCTATTGAAAAAGGATATGGGTTGTTCATGCCCTTCTTCAATTTGTTGCAGTAGCACAACAAAAATGGTCTCCTCTGAGGAAAAGGAGAAGATGAAGAAATATTTAGTATAGTTAGAACTGGCTAATACAGTGGCTTCAACTAGAGCTTGCTTAATCCTTTAGAATGCTGACTTTTCCTCTAGTGACCATTGTTGGTGCAATTATTTTCATAATATATTACCAAACATAAACTATCAACCGAGATTCGTAATCAGTAGAGTTGATGCACCATATGTGTCGATAACAGATGGGTTCCTATGTATGATGAGTATAGATCAATCAAGAAAACCATATTTAACCAATACTCCATTTTCACACTTCAAAGATAACATTGTTCACACAATTCATAAATTAGAAAGAAAAACTCATAAACAAGCATATGATCTAAAGTTCTTTCTTAGGTGATGGACCTGTTCATTGATGTCTCATTAAAGGAAAATATGAACTTTGATTATATCTCCTAAAGAAACTAAACTAAAATAAATTAACACTCTATTTTAGGATATCTAAATTCTTCACACAACTTCAAACTTAGAAGAGAAAACTAATAACAAAACTCCTCAAGAAAATAGTGAAAACGGTTCTTTCTTAGGGAATAAGTCTATTCATTCCAGGATTATGAATTAGAGAGATGAACTTAAGAGATTTTTTCCTTTAGTAATCAAAACAATGATTAACAATCAACTCCAGTCAATCTTGAAACATAAAGCAACTCTAACTTTGCTATATTCAAGCAAACCTTCTTTAGTACAAGGAATGATCAACATAACTAAGAGACTTCATTATAGAACGTGAAAATGAGAGATAAAGTCCTCTGTTTCCTGTACCTACTGAGAACACTACTATCACAAAATCAAAACAACATTTTATTAACAATCCCACACATCAAACAATTAAATGTCAACCTACAGTATTAGAAAAAGAAACTTATCTGTTTGCTCTAATATTCGATTACTCACACCAATTTACAAATAAATGATTTTATGTTGAAATTTTAAAATGGATTTGAAATCATTAACATTACACCACTGATAAATACTCACACAATCACACAAAGTATATACAAGGATTTTTACCTTGGCTAGGCCGGACGGTGGGCCCTTGCCGAACCAACAAGGTACCTCTAAAACGATAACAGACTAAAACGTTCTAATCATACCCAAAAATTGCATAACATATCGCTTGTATTTCTTCAACTAGTAAATTGAATCAGTAGTTCATCAACTCGTACATAAAAACAATATGTATCATATGGTTCTTATGAATTGCTTCATTACATTCATCATTCATATCATATCGCCTATACAACATCCCTTATAAAGAAGGTTAGTCGATACTACCAAGATCTAAGGATAAGTATCAAACAGTTTTTAAAATATTACAATTGGCAATTCATATCGAATCTCTTGGGATGGATTTCATTCTCATGACACGAAGTGCATGAGTGATGAAGTCGATCGTGATCTTGAAAACTGATTTTGAGGATTTGATCCAACCGATTTCTTGGAATCTACAACAACATACTCGTTCAACAAGCGATTTCTAGAAACATGTGTTTGGTACCGGAATACACACAGTTGTGAATCTGAGTACCATATTAGGCACATATGGAGGTACCAGAATAGTGTAGTGTTTTTGTACTGGAATAGAACAGGGTGCAATGGTATCGGAATAGCACAGATTGGTACCAGAATAACACATGTTGGTACCAGAATAATGTAGACTGGTACCAAAATAGCGCAAGACAGGTGTTGGTACCAAATCAATGTTGTGTGGGTCTGTTGGTACCAGATCAATGCTGCTTAATATTCAAATGATTAGGATCCAATAAAATCAAACATTTAATTGTTTTAACTCAAGAAAACTAAACAAACCATTCTTTAATCATAAGTTACCTCTCTATGCATATAGACAAGGTCATCAAGTATGTTTATGGAGGAAACAATCAATTAGATACGCATAGCATAGGTAAAATAGGCTCAGATAGAGGAAAATATAGGTTAATAAATGTGTCAAAATTGAGACTCGACATTCCCCCATGCTTAAGTCATTTCATGTCCTCATGCAACAATGATCTTCAAAATTTCAAAATCCATGGTACTCCTCACTCGATCAAGCATTCCCCAACGTTCCACCCTTCTTCGGCTCCTAAKTTCCTTCTATACAATATAAATTCCTGGCCTATGATTCACACTTGTTACCCATGGCAATGTAGTTATGAAGGAAAAGTGGAGTCATGAGTAATAGATTAGATCAGTTAGTGATTTGACATTAAGTCTTATCCAATCTGTTTTCGATCAAAGTTAGGAGAAAGASGTGGTTGTGAGTCTAATATGATTATAGGATAGTGGACAAGAGTTTCCATAATGACTTTGACTAATAGGCCTCCTTGGCTAGATTACCTTTAAAACAAAAGTGATATAAGCAAGGTTTAGATCTCATTTGAAGAGAGGAACACATAAAAGAATACAACCCAAGATGATTAACTTGTTTCTTATCCAAGTTTTTAGAGATGAAGCTATTCTTGCTTAGGTAAGGTGAATTACACATACTGAGGGTCCCACTTCTCATGAAAACCTATTTATTTTAAAGATATAACTCTAAAGTGGATACTTGAAGGTTCTTAAGAACATCATCCGAGAGATATAAAGTTCATCTCCTAGCCTTGATTTGATAATGATTGATTCAGAATGAGACCCAAGGGTTTTGTTCAGTTTTAGGTGTGCCACTTTATGTTTTTCAACTCCCTTTACCTAGCATAGCCCCGCTGCCAGGAGACCTGTTCAGTACCCTGACAAGTTTACCTTAGTACCATACAAGCATGGCCCCACTGCCAGGAGGCTTGTTCAGTACCTCATTAGGTTTACTTGTACTTCCTAATACTTCCTTTTTACTATGTTACTCAAAATATTTAGAATGATGTATAATGCTCACTGACAGTTTTAGAGTATAAGGAAGGCAGGCGGTACAAGAGTGTTTTAGACTTATTAGGCACATAATTAATTATTTGCAATTATCTCAAGGAAGACATAATCCACATTCAACTTAAATATCAGTTATTCAATGTATAATGGAACATCATGGATAATGACTAAGAGGTCCCTCTAGTTAATCCTATTAGGTTTCTTATGAAATTTCATTGAGGTTTTGCAAGGGCAGTCCACCACATGAGGTTTTCATCAATACCTCTCAAGAGAAACTTGTAAAGATAAACTTGGATAAGAACTTGTTGAATCAACTAGGTTAGTATTAGACATAATGGTGTCACCACTTTTCAATGGATATTTGAATTAGCAATCACTTTTTCAAAATTATGAGTTAATAAAACAAGTGCACCCGTTATCATATAGAGTTATAGGTGGAAATATCTTCTTAAAGGATAGCAAGGATGATTCATTTAGGGGTGAGTGTAGAAATGTAGGAGGAAGATGCACATGAGAGTAAAGAACAATTCAACACAAGACTTAAATGATCCTTGATAGAAAGAACATGAAGAGATTAGCCCATACCTCCAATTACCTAAAGTGAAAACCATGCTAAACACATGAAAAAGATCATATCACTTTGGCATTAGTACCAGATAAGTAATGGACTAGGTTTCTGCAGTACCAGAACAAGACGGTACTGGAACAGAATTCTGTAGTACCAGAATAGAGTAGTACCAAAACATAGCAGAGGGAAGAAACAAAGTGATAGGATGAATGATTTATATACAAGGAGATGTATACGAGGGCTTGCAGAAGTTCATGGTAGGGATCATGCAATAATTGAGAGTAACCATATGTTTACTGCATAATTAGTCTAATTTCTTTAATAAAATGAAAAATGTTGAATTTATATGTCCTAGTACTTAAATCGAGTAGAAAAACTTGAATATATGATTAGATATACCAACACTTTATTACCAATACCTGATCACCTGAGTACCAAATCATCTGAGTGCAGAGTTATGGTCAGTACCAGAATAGCGCAGGATTCCTTATTCAATACCGGATGAACGTGGAGATGTTGTTCAATACCATATGTGGTCCAATACCATATGAGTGCAGAAAGATGGTTTAGTACTGGAATAGCACAGAAATGACCATTGGTACCGAATGAACACAGAGGTGAACATTGTATTCTGGTACTTGAAGAGATTTTGACACAGTACATGGTGGTAGTTCTTTTGAAACTTTTGTAGGATGCACCTTGTATAAGTTGTTGGTGTTTTCTACAAACTGGAATTTGTAGGCTTCTCCTTGTGGCTGGCATGCTCTGGGTATCAATATGTAGAATATGCTAGCAATCAATTTTGTTGCAGGAAGAAACATATGAATTTGTTCTGTTGAAATATCATGCTGGAAAAACACTGCTTTTGTTTCCACTTCCATTTTATTAGAAAATAAACCTAACTACTATTGTCTCAGCAACCACTCCCCCATGCTTGAGGTTTTTCATGGCCTCATGCAAACAATGTGAGGCTCTAAAAAAAAGGGTTGCTCAGAAGGTTGTGAACATATGCTAAAAACAAACCAATAGAACTAATAAAAACTAGATTTATGTTCATGCTTAAAAAGAAAAAATTTAGGGAAAATGTCAAAAGTTGAATTATTAGCAATGAATAAAATAGTTTGGAATTAACATTCATTTTCAACTTTTATTAAAAAGATCACTTAATTAATCATCCTTGTGAAATAGTGGTCTTAAAATAGATAGGTAAAGATAAAGCACGAATGCATAATTTTTAACAACTCAAGGAAAAAGAAGAAATTTGAAGAAATATGTCATGAAGTACTCCCTTAAGTGTTATCCTCCATTGACAAGGATGCCTTCTCCTCTTTTGAAACCCTTCCAATATTATGTGTGCATTCGGAGGATGAAGAGATTCCCTTCTCATAATATTCCAAACAAAATTATCATAACTTTTAGAAAGAAATATACTATAGGAACAAAAGATCTTAAAACGATTCATTTATTAACTTTTGAAGTTCCCATTTATGAAAAGTATGAAAGATATGTTGAATTTTACTTATGCAAAATGTTTATTTATTAATCTATCCTACTCTAATTGAACAAAAGAAAAGGTCCTTCAAGTATAAGAATACTTCCAGTGAAGCCATGTGCATAACAGGGTTAGAAATATATCCATACTCGGGTTTAAAAGATAAAATTTATTGCATACCAGAGTATGAAGGACCAGCTACTTTGATGATGAGATCAATCAATAATTAAAAATAAAAGAGTGGTGTGACCTAATAACTAATTGAAACCATCTTTCAATAGGATCAAGATATTCTCATTTCTCTTCTTTGTTTAGGTAACACAACATGTCCTCCTTTTCCATGGTACGCAAATTATCTTCTTCAAGATGATAGGTCTTTGGGGTACATACATGATCTACTGAGAGGCATGCTAAGAACTCCTTGATCTTAGGTTCCAATTGTTTCTCTCCATTGAATTCTATCCATGATTCTTGAGTCTCCTCAACAAATTGACAATAGTCCAATTTGAAGGGATTTCTAAATCTTCTTGTGGAGAGACAACTAAATTCTTGGTTGCTGTCAAGATATGCTCTTCCTGAGAGGTGGTTATCCCAGATGCTACTAGAATGTGGGAAAGTTCTTGGAGGAACATTCTTTAAGCTCTTGATCATCCTTGAATTAATCTTATTAGTTGGTTGATGATCCCTATCTCGCAACACAAACCAGTACTTGAGGGTTCTTATAGCACCCCAAAAATGATTTATCATCAAAGATTTGAATAAAACTATTTGCAAAAACAAAAAACACCAAACTTGAACTCCTTGCGTTACCAAGACCCTGTTGTCACCAAGTTATCGATTCACACAAGTTAGCTCATCATAAATAAAACTAAATTTGCATAAAAGAAGGAAAAACACACTTGCATTAAAAGAAGAGATGACAACCTAACTTTGGGGAAACCCCACCAAAGTAGATGCATGGGCTCTTTCCGCATGTCTTACCATATTCTCTCTACCCTTAGTTCATCCATAAAACCAATCCAAAACCATTAAATAAATCTGATTCAAATACTACCTATTACCGTTTACAACTCCCCAACAACGATGCCAAAATGTTGGTGCAATTATTTGCATAATATATTACCAAACATAAATTATCAACTGAGATTCGTAATCAGTAGAGTTGATGAACCATATGTGTTGATAACAGATAGGTTCCTATGTCTAATGAGTATACCTCAATCAAAAAAACCATCTAAAACCAATACTCTGTTTTCACACTTCAAAGATAACACTTTTCGCACAATTAAGAAATTAGAAAGAAAAACTCATAAACAAGCATATGATCTAAATTTCTTGCTTAGGTGATGGACCTGTCCATTGATGGCTCATGAAAGGAAAATATGAAATTTGATTCTATCTCCTAAGGAAACTAAACTAAAAACAATTAACACTCTGTTTTAGGATATCTAAATGCTTCACACAACTTCAAACTTAGAAGAGAAAACCAATAACAAAACTCCTCAAGAAAACAATGAAAAAGGTTCTTTCTTAGGGAATAAGTCTGTTCATTGTAAGCTTATGAATTAGAGAGATGAACTTAAGATCTTGTTTCCTATAGCAATCAAAACAACGATTAACAATAAACTCCAATCACTCTTGAAACAAAAATCAACTCTAACTCTGTTATATTCAAGCAAACATTCTTTAGTAGAAGGAATGGTCAACATAACTGAGAGACTTCATTATAGAACATGAAAATGAGAGATAAAGTCATATGTTTCCTGTACCTACTGAGAACACTACAATCAAAAAATCAAAATAACATTTTCTTAAAAATCCCACACATCAAACAATTAAATGTTAGCCTGCAGTATTAGAAAAAGAAACTTATCTATTTGATCTAATATTCGATTACTCGCACCAATTTAGAAACAAATGATTTTATGTTGAACTTTTAAAATGGATTTGAAATCATTAACATTACACCACTGTTAAATACTCACACAATCACAAAAAGTATATACAGGTAGTTTTACCTTGGTTGGGATGGTGGGCCCTTGTTGAACCAATAAGGTACCTCTAAAATGATAACAGACTAAAATGTTCTAATCATATCTAGAAATTGCATAACAGGTCGTTTGCATTTCTTCAACTGGTAAATTGAATCAGCAATTCATCAACTCATACATGAAAACAATATGTATCATTTGGTTCTTACGACTTGATTCATTACATTCATCATTCATATCCTATCACTTATACAACAGCCCTTATAAAGAAGGTGAGCTGATACTACCAAGATCTAAGGACAAGTATCAAACAGTTTTTAAAATATTACAATTGGAAATTCATATTGAATCTCTTGGGATGGATTTCATCCTCATGACATGAAGTGCATGAGTGATGAAGTCGATCATGATCTTGAAAACTAATTTAGAGGCTTCGATCCAACTGATTTCTTGGAATMTCCAACAACATACTTGTTCAACAAGCGATTTCTGGAAACATGTGTTTGGTACTAGAATACACACARTCGCGAATGTGAGTATTGGATTAGGCGCAAAGGGACATACCAAAATAGCGCAGTGTTTTGGCACTGGAATAACGCAAGGTGTGCTGGTACCAGAATAACATAGATTGGTACCGGAATAGGGCAGATTGGTATCRGAATAGTGCAAGACAGGTGTTGGTACCAGATCAATGTTGTGCAGGTCTGTTGGTACCGAATCAATGTTTCTTAAGATTCAAACTATTAAGATCCTATAAAATCAAACATTTAATCATTTTAACTCAATAAAACTAAACAAACCATGCTTTAATAATAAGTTACCTCTCTATGCATATAGACAAGGTCATCAAGTATATTTATGGAGGAAACAATCAATTAGATACACATAGCATAGGTAAAATAGGCTTAGATAGAGGGAAATATAGGGTAATAAAGGTGTCAAAAATGAGACTCAACAACCATTTTATCACAACATCTTTCTTCAACATGTTAGTGATAGGCTTCAGAATTTCAGCAAAATTTGGGACAAAACGTCTGAGAAAGTTTATCTTACCAATAAAAGACTAGATAACCTTTTTATTTTTGGGGATCTCAGTCTCTTGAATGGAACAAACCCTATTTGGATCAATTTTTATACCTCATGCTGATATGATGTGGCCCAAGAGATTTCCTTTTGCATGGGAAAGTGGGACTTCCTAGGATTCATAGATATTCCATATCTCCTTCATTTCTTGAAAACCTACTCCAAATGTTGCAAATGATCATCATCAAACTTGGAGAAAATGGTTATATCATCCAAGTATATAACCATAAATATTTCCTTTTCCCCCATGAAGGATATGTCCATGTCCCTTTGAAAAGTGGCCCATACGTTCATCATCCCAAAGGGCATCTTGTCATACATGAATGCTCCCCATGGGGTGGTGAATGTTTTTATTTATTTATCCTCTTCATAAACTGCTATCTAGTTATAACCAGAGTATCCATCTAACAAGGAAATTATGTGTCTACCTACCACCCTCTGTAAAATATGATCCATCTTGGGGAGGGGGTAATTGTCCTTCATAGAACACTTGTTAAGATTTATGAAATCAACACACAAGCGTATATCCCCATTTTTCTTCCTTACAGGTACTAAGTTGGCCATCCAGTTTGAGTATCTCAATGGTACAATAATCTTGGCATCCAACATTATTTTCAGTTCTTTCTCAATTATGGTCATTAACATGGGATTAAATTGATGAATCTTCTATCTGAATGGCTTGGATCCAACCTTTAGGGGGATTTTGTTCTGGATGATGTCGGTGTCAAATGTCTTCAAATATTCATAGGACCATGCAAAAATATCAAATTTTTTTTTATGAGACTGACATACCTGCCCTTTTGTTCTCCAGCTATTGCTTTGGACAACTTGATGATCTTGGGATTCTCAGTGGTCCCAATATTGCAATCTGTTATCTTTTCTTCCTGATCCTTCATGCAATCTCCTTTGTAAACATCATTACTGTCAAACAACCTTTCCAATGGCACTATTCCCCTTGGAATGTGATTGGTTTTCAAATCTAGAATATCATGAATAGCTATTGTCTTCAGCAGATGATATGTTTGTTGATCTTATAATTCCTCATTTTCACCTTCTTGACTTTTTTGATCAATTGAGATATTGGATAATTCATCAATGGTGTGTAGAAATCTTTGCAGCTCTAGATCATCACTGAAGACTTTCCAGTGCTTTATGTTGTATGGTATGGTTGTTCTATGCCTAATCTCCACCTGATATTTAATACTTGGGCCAATGGGAGGCCTAAAAGTGCTAGCATCTAAGGCCAATGAATATTCCTTCTAATTCTGATCTTTGGGAATGAAGGAAATGTTAAATGCTAGAAATAAATTATCGATCAGATCCCATACCTCGTTTTTGTATTGCTTGAGCCTCTGTTTCTTAGATTGATAGATGTTCCTCACTTGATTGATGACCAACTCAGAAACACCAAAAATTGATAGATAGTCAATGGCCATGTCTTTGGCAACCCTCAATCCCAGTACCAGAGCTTCATATTCATCTATATTATTAGTATTTTCAAACTCCATCTTATTAGAGAGTTTGATTACCTATTTTGAATGGGAAATTAGGAGTATACTTGCACTAGATCCTTCCTTTGATGAATATCCAACGAAATACATCTTCCATACTTTTTTGTGTTGACCTGTTAGTGACTGATCTCTGCATTGGCTAACTGATATTTCAGGTTCATCATCATTTAAATGAAAAAAATATGAGCCGATCTCATCCTCAACATCATAAATTGGGTGATCTCTTAGGTTATGATGGTCAGTGACAATGTAGGACAACCTCACCTCTTTGTATAGCCTCCTATGTTCTCCTCCAAAGAAAGGGATGGTGGCATAAGTGAGGTCCATTTTCAATGATCCTCCAAGCTTTTTAGTACAAGTTCTGGATAAGAGCATGCCAAACTTTGGGGGAATGTCAGCCACCACAATGTCCATCACTACACTCTTCATGGGTAATTGTTCCAAATAAACCACCATATCCTTTATCAGTCCCAGACATTTTACTTTCTTAGAATCAAAGGAGTACATGTATTGGTAAGTTTTGGAGATCTCCATACCTAGTTCTTCCATAACAACTTTGGGAATAACATTGTGTGAGGCTCCTAAGTCCATAAGATAGTTATACAGGATCTCTTCATGAACATTTAAAGATATGTATAATGGTTGAGAAGCATCAGAGCCATCCTCAATGTGCAGACCCACTGTAATGGTTGGGTTTTCATCCTGCAAACTGATTACATTAGAAGATACACCAAGAGCAGTTGGCTGCAGAACTTTCATGACAGATTTTTTGAAAGGTTCATTCTTCATCAATTCTTTCAAAAGCATATGAATCTTGATCTTGCTCAATCCATGTTCTAGGATGAAAGAAACTACTGGCCTATCAACTTCCTTTATTTCAGGGATTTCAGGTTTAGGTGGGGGAAGTGGATGAGATTTAGATGACATACCTTTACTTGGATTTGTCTTGGGAGGGAATTTAGCTTGTTTATTTTGATCAGAGGAAATGTCTTTGGGAGCCCTTGCTCTTGTCCTCAAATCATTTTTATTTTGGGTTTGGACTTGAATAACTCCCTCTTCCCCTATCTGATTATCAAATTGATTTGATAGTTATGCTACCTCATATTCTTGTTGTGTTAAATGACTAGTATGGTAGTCTATTTCATTGAAAAGAACAACAATATATCCACAACATCTCTATCTGCATCCATCTCTTCAATATAATTGTTTTGGAAAGGAGGCACTACCCTTTTATCATCAACCTTTCTCCTTTCTCTCTACATTATTTAAGGAGATCATTAGGCCTTCTAAATTGGTTTGTGTTTCTATTTATATCCCCTTGAAAATCTATGTTTGGTTGTTTAGATTTCCACTTTAGCTTAGCTATTTCAGATGTCATATCTAGTCTTTAATCTATTTGGTTGTTTCTTCTTATCTTTATCAGATCTGGTCTTTAATCTATCTGAGGCCAAGATATTAGATTCGAACTCAATGGTTTCTTCCTGCATGGACAACAATGTGGTGGATCTTCTTTCTCTCAGCAGGAGGGAGAAATCTACATCAAAATAATTAGCATAAGTGATATTGGTAGAGGATTCAGTTGGTTTGATCTCATATGGGATTCTACCATACATATTATTGAATCTCTTGGTGAAATATGAAATAGATTCACCATTCTTTCTATTTAGGGCCCCAAACTCAATGATGTAGTAGAGATAATTTCTCCTATATCCCCATTTTTTTATGAAATTTTCATCCCATGCCTCAATATATGCAATGGAGGCTGGAGGAAGACCCCTAAACCATTTTATGACTTCCCCATCTAGACTCTGTACAAACAAACTCATCCACACATCTACATAATCAATGTTAAAGTTGTCTGCAAATATATAGAAGGATACCATATGTTCCTCAGCAATGACTTCACCTTCCCCATTATATCTTGGTAAATATTTCATGTAATCTATGGATAAGAGTGCATGTAAGCCTACAGGAAGTAGTAGGGGTGCATATATGGAAACAATTATGACATCCATCCTGTTAACAACCATGGCTTGAATAATAGGAATCTAAAGATTTATGGGAGGTATAGGGGTGGATGAATGACTGGATCATGAGGTAGAATCATAAGTTGGATATGTCTGAGCTTATTTTGAATTATGATTCTCATGGCTAGCAAATTCAAACTGCTTGTGATTGTGATTAGATGTAGGCTCTTTGTGTGCAGTTTTACCCTTGAGGGGGGAGGTATATATCTGAGATAGGGTGTATTTTATTAGTTTCCTTTATGGCTCAGAGGCTACTATGTTATTTGCAGGGTCAGGATCAGCCATCTTGGCTTTTCTATTTTTAGATTTGGATCTGTTGAATCCTTTTCTGGGCACCAGTATTTATTTCTTAAATTTTACCTAGTGGAGTCGCCAGGTGAAAGATGGTAGTCTGTCTATGTCTGATATTTGTTCATCATCAAAGGTCAGAGATAATCAATGTCATTCTCGAAGGGAAATAAATTTTTTGACTCCGTTCCCGGACAACAACACCAGAGGATGTTGGTCCTAAAGTTTTCACGTGACTGCTAAAGGGAAAATCTAGGCCACCTCAAGTTTGTAATGATTGATTTTTTACAAGTAGGTTTTGTTGGTAAGCTTAAGGACAGATTTTCAAAGATGTTGCACTAGTAGGACATGAGACACAATATACAAGTAGGTTCTCCTTTGCTAATAGTATGGGTATTAAATGACAATTGAGGGTATAAAAATGCAAACACGGACAACAACAAAAAGAAATGTAATGAATCACTTGTTGTGTGAAAACTAAGACCAAAAATAATATCTCAATACTTAGACAAACATCTAGATGAAAATCATTTAACATGTTGCAAAATAGTGGATATGTAGCTGAACAATAGTTGTATAATAGGTTGAATAAAAAACAAAATATAAACTAAAACAATAGCTAAAATAATAAGGAAATGTACATTGCACACATCACAAAATATGCATTCAAGATAAGAATCAACACATAAATATTTGAGTAAGAAAACAAAACTGTCATCAACATATATTCACTAGGTAGAAAAATTTAC
>JASDQU010014408.1:79597-90035 GCA_032191745.1 Picea mariana
TCTCAAAACGTACAAAGACTGCATATTTAACAGAGTTGCAGGGGTTCTCATCCGTATGGGATTGAGACCTAACTCTAGATGACTGTTTGTAGAACAAACTATTAATTTAACTAAAACATTGAATGGAGTACAACATGTATACTTCCCACTTGAACTAATCAACATAGTGGTTCTTATCACACACAGAAGACCACTTATCAATTTAATCTAAATGAGTCTGGAATTTATTAACTAAAAAATGCTATAGTCTCTAAGATTGAATTGATGCATGTGTTGGATGAACTATAATTGGCAGAAAATATAGGAATGACAGAAAAAAGTTCTGTATCAAGCCCTAGCATGCCTGCGAGTTGTTTGATGCTTCTGGAGGGTAACTGGTTGTATGGGAAGATCTCCCCTTGATCTTCCTCTTCATTGAATTTCTGGAGTGATCTGTAACTAATACCAAGACATAACCCTTTGTCTATGTCTGAGCTCTTGGTCATTAAGTGCACTTTGTTTCGACTTGTCAACTGCCATCTGTGCTTTCGAAAATATTTACTAGAAAGGTCATCGGCCCAATGGTCATGGAAGGATACGTGGAGTCAAGCATCCAATAAGGGATGATATGAGAGGATTTGGATTACGTGGAGGTGATAGGTGATATGGAGAGTAGTCAAGGGAATAGGTGGTGAAAGTTCAGCGGTAGTGGGAGTGTGAGTGGAGGTGAGTGGGGGTGACATGGTGACCTAACATCATATAAGCACATGATTACAGAAGTTGTCGAGGGTGTTTTGGGTCCACACCACTCTGACCCCCACAATCCCCCATGAGCTGCCACGTACCTTTCCAACAATACCATGGTTTTAATTGCAGGACCTCTCAAGGATGTTAACGTTCAGGCATTTTTCATCCCCACAATGAAGTGTGTCTATCAATCTTGTTGCAATATGTGGCCTTGCTACTTTAGCGCCCCTACTAGAGTTCTATCTATCTTCCATATTAGAACTTCCTTATTTGATCTAGTGATGGTCCCAATTTAGATGCAAAGTTTGTATAACTCCCGAAGTAGTATAGGCCCGTAGTGATGTGGCATTATCTCAATACTTCGGATGATATTCCTTTCTTACCTTCCAAAAAGAGCAATGGTTCTTATTGATTTGAGATCAATGGTCCGTAATTACTTTGGGAGTTTGGGATTCAGGCCTTTTCAATGCATAGTATTTACAATCCTCTAGAGTATTGTATTTCTGAAGTGAGAGATGTGCCTCCACACGGCCTCATTGACGGATGGTCCAAATTCACTTTGGGATTTCGAGTTTCGAGAGTTTTCTTCTCCTTTCTTGCAAAATCCTCCGAAGTGTCATATATCTGAAGTGGGAGATTTGTCGTTGCATGTCCTCATTGATGGACAGTTCAGATTCACTTCGAGACTTCATGTGTTTGGGCTTCGGGAGTTTTCAATGTAGAGTTCTTACAATCCTCTAAAGTGTCGTATATCTGAAATGGGAGATCTGTCGCCATGTGTCCCTTGCTTGAATATCGATGGCCATGAGTGATTGTGGAGACTCAACTCACTCTCTCTTTAATATCCTTCTGGATCCCTGCAATGAGAAGATGCTCGTTCATAGCAGTATTGATATGCACTGTTGATTTGTTGATATGGCAAGATCAATGATCCTGAGTGATTGTGAGCTCACAACTTGCATAAACTTTAATTTTCTTCCTGATCCCCACAATATCTCCCCACCGTCGATCTCTCTCCATTGAAATATGACAGTCATGATTTAATCTTTGCTTAATCTAACGGATGAAAATTGAACCTGTTTGTTTTCTTGTATTTCAAGCCTGACATGGCATGGTCTAATTTGTTGTCAACTCTGTGAGAGCTTACTGAGCTTTCAAAATATTTGTCAAACCTGGCCATCTCATGCGCACACACAAAGACTTGGTGGACCTGCATCTTTCCATTAGTGGAAAAATGATGTCATGCATTTGAAACCCAAATTAGAACATGTGATCCTTTTTTAAGAAAGCAAACAAAATGGTGGAAAGTAGGGAATGACAGACAGGGTCATGATGTTGAATGAATTAAAAATGGAGGATAAGATAAGAAACCAACCACAAGAGTCAAAATTTATGGATGGATAGGGTAAAGGAGGAAAAAGGGAAGGGTTCCAGACCTAGGTTACAACAGGCCCAACGTTTCAAGGGAAATTGTTAAAACTAGTTTGATAAGGAAAAGGGTAAGGGTTGTTTTTGTTGTTGCAATAAGAAGGTGACGACTATCTTGGAAGTTTTTGGAGTAGCTTGTGCAATGGATCTTTCAGGAACATTGCTCTGATACCATGTTGAATTTTTAATGCAATCTCAAGCACATGTAGTTTCTTTTCAATTTAGCATTAACTTGAACCATAAACAATGTAGAAACACAAAATACTATAGCTGCAGTAAACCAAGATCACAAGAAGAATAACCTTGCACAAGACACAAGAAGTTATCCTAGGAAAACCCTTCTAAAATAAGGGGAAAACCCAACAATCCTTTTCTATAGAGTAAAGATAAGATCACCCTCACACCATAAAACCTAGCACACACAACAGGGTTCTCTATGACCAAGAAAACTAGCGCATAAGAAGAAGTTCACACTAAATTTCAAATCTCCACAATGTGTTATGAGAGAATGAGATGAATTGTCCACAATGGGGATAATTCACTAATAAATACATGACCTAAATAATCAAATACATGTGTATCTTCATGTTGGCAGCCAACTCACTTTTTCCTATCGTCTATAAGCTGCCTACACCCATGTCTTGTGAACATCAAGTTTTTCGTCGCATTTTTCAAATAGACGACACTTTCATTTCTTGTGACATTTGCAAATTTGTCTTCATTAAGTTTTCACGACTGTAAGCGTGAAAACTTCTCCTTTCGAGGTCACATTTCGATCACTATCTGAACTGTCATGATCTTTTTGTCGATATTTCCTACCGCACTTACCTTTTTTTTATCGTTATGTGGCTGAAAGGACTTTCAAACTATGCTCATTGGACATTTTTATATTGATTGCATAACTTGATTTTATTGAGTTTGTAAGACATTGAAGCCTTTGGGTTTGCATTTTATGACTTGCCTCATATTTGTTTCTGCGTAAGGGTTATGGTTAGTTTTGTTTATATAGATTATATAATCCTTATGTCAATTTTTTATAACTTTCGGCTTGTTGACTATATGAAATCCGTTTGGCACTTTGGTTGAACTTTTTATTATATGAATTAATACATTGGCACATAATGATTTTTGGTGTTGATTTATAAGTCGATTGTTTTGAACACTATGGCATAGTGTTGGCGCGTATTGGTATGCACATTGCATTTATTGGTTGTTCACATAACTTAATGGTTGAACTATTATTATGGAGTGAAAAGATATGAAATTTGGCAGTTGTACTTGGATAATGAATATTATGCATGGCAGTGAATAACTCCACCACCTTCGCATTCTTGCATTAACGCTTACACCTTTTCGCTCGTTCATTGTTGTTGGTTCGGATAGCTCTGTTACTCTGTGTTGATGAATTTGAATCCTTCCCTTACCATGCATTCAGCTCCATGGCACCAGTCATGTGAGTTGAACCCAATGGCAACCAGGCCCTGTTGATATTTGACAATGCCCACCAAGACTTGACAGACAGTGGATGGCTTACCTTCGTGGAACGTTTCAAGGCTTTTAACATTTGCGTGGCTCGAAATTTTTCCATGACCTTCGATGGCTGTCGAGCCAATATAGGCGATGTACAGTTAGAGGTTGATGAACAATTCATCAGCTCAGCCACAGGGTTATCTACCTCTGGGTAGTGTTGGTTTAAGAATTGCAAGGTCAAGGAAGTGCCATGAACATTGTTGTTTCAGTCACGCAAAATCACTTCCTGTGATAGAGGTATGCCAGTAACTCTGCTCAAACCATGTTGCCATGATCTATTGATGATAATCAAGTAGTTTGTGACCTGTGAAGGTCGGTACGGGTTTGTGTTCCTCCACCACCTGCATTTGCTTATGGTTTTTATGCGGTACTCTCTCAATATGCCCTATTATTTTCATCGAAGCCTTTTTAAAATGTCAAAGAAGTATAAAAGACACCAAGCCGACAGTAGCCTTTTTCATTATGGGCTTGTTAAGATTAGCGTTGTCTATCATTTGAGTCTACACGGGGATAGTTGGAGCAATTTCGTTGCCCGGAATGGTTTTGAGGATCTGAACCCTACACAAGTTGATAAACCTGTGGTGAGTGAGGTCAAAGTTGTACCCCCGGTCCCCTACTATGTTCTTCTGCCTAAACCCTCATCCGACCCTCCTATCAACTTACCCGACACTGTGACTAAGAGTGCAAAGGCCATTAAGAAGCCTGTGACAAAAAATCCCAAACCCTCTCCTTCTCTGTTTAAACCCACAGTGTCACCATGTGATCAATGCAATTCATGGTTAGAGCGATACTATAATGATGTTTCGATACTCCAGTCAAAGATTCAGTCACTGGAAGACTAGATTGCAGCCCTGACCAGTCAAAAGGCCAAGCTCCAAGCAGTGGATAAGAAACAAAAGACGACCAACTCCATCTTGTTTAAAAATGTGGAATCAACCACGGCTGTTGTGAATTCTAAACTAGCATAATTGAGCAGCCTCGTCGCTACACAGGTATGTTTTGATATCATTTGTTTTTGTAAATAATCTAGGTTTATGTAACGATTCTGTTTCGATTTTAAACAGCTCTGTTCACTTCATTTGAATGGCTTTGTTACATTTCATGTATTCTATATATAGTTTTTCTTTGACTAAATGGGATTTCGTTTTTCCGATCATTCGCAGTTTAGTCTCTCTTAGATTTTCATCGATTTGATTGATCTTAGTATGGATTTGATTTGTTTGATTGAGTTAAAATGGATGTTCTACTGTCAATCGAATTTGTTTGTATCTATTCTAGACAGGAAATGTTTCTCAATTTAGAAAACAATTACATTTCGATTCGATTTCATTATAATTCATATGCTATGATTGGTAACGATTTTGATGGGGTTGATTGTTATGTTTTTTCTGTGCCATGTGACCTTCAAGCAACAGGAATACAACTTGTATCGTTTTCAACGTTACTTTGTTTCTTAGGAAACATTGCTTTTTATTTTAAACCTGTACAAACGCACCCAAATCATGGAATGGATTTTATTGCTTAACGATTACGCTGAACCCCAGCCGGTTAATTCGCATTGAACGAAGTATCGTTAGTTCGACCATGTTATGAGTTGGATTCGTATTACAATGATACTCTGTTTGAATTTGATTTGTAAAGAAAGATTGGTTATATCCGGATTCACGATTTATTTCTATATTAAACTCAGTCATGATTCATTTGAAATTAATGATTTCGTTCAATACCAATCAAGTTTATTTGCCCAGTTTGCAATAACCAATTATCATTGATGACAATTCTATTATGATTTTGATCAAAGTCAAATTGATCTGGTTACGATTTTATATTGGTTGATTCTCGCACCTGTTTGAATTAAGCTACTTGTGACGTGAATCATTTGATGTCATGCGAACTATAATAATTTGAAAACGATTTTGTTTCGATCTGATCGTATCTCTTGCTGTTGGAAAAACACAACGTTTGCCTGTGATTTGTTTGATTGCATTGCTTTCAAATTGGATATGAAACAATTTTCAAAACTGTTTAATTTTGATTATGTCTACCCGATTTATAATAGCAATCAAAACAGAGTGTGCCTGCCTCTCTATTCGGTTATTGAATTTTGATTCTATTTGATTTCAAATGATATAACATTTTCAAATGAAATGATTCGTTTTGTAATGACTGTTGGTTGTTAATTCAATTTGATTTTATTAAAAAGATTTGATTTAATTTCAATTCTGATCCTGTATCTTATTTTAGACTAGCTACAGAATCAGATGATTCTGTAGCTAAGTCTGTAGAATTAAATTTTTATTGTTTTATTAATAAAATATCTCTCTAACTTATTTATTTCTGACTTGTTTCAGGTGAATCCAAAATTTCATGAGATTTGATGGACAGTTAGAGGATATTTGGATATTTTGTTTTCATTTTAGTTTCTTAGTTTAGTTGATCTTGGGAATATCTTCCCAGATTTTGTAAACAGTTTGATAACTTCCACAGGGAGGTTTTACCCTGTGGAAAAACTTATAAATACTTATTATTTTTGTAATAACATCATCCTCATTCGTGGGAGAACAAGGATATGGAATTTTAATACAGACTGAGACAGAATTTGATATTCTGTTACAGCTTTAGCTTTTCATAATATCAATATTTTGTTTTATGTTTATGTGTATCTATTTTCATTTGGTTAATGACTACTTTAGCTATCTTAGTCTTTTGCAAATGATATGATTTAATCCATATAATCCATATCTGATTTCTTCCAGCACTTAAAGAACATAGCAGTTGCTTGATTCAGTTTGTGGATGACAGATTTCTCTTCTTCATAAGTTGAATTATTAAGTATATGTTTTTTCATAATAGGTTTCCCTTATTGCAGAGATTTAATCATATAATTGTAATGATCTTTTATGTCTTGTTTGTCCTGTAAATAAACTCAAAGAGCATTGCAGCCTATCGTTTACGAGAATCTTTTGGATTATCCGATGCGAGTTTACTTCCTCCGACCAACTTCGAAGTCATCATACACAGAACAAATTGGGAGCGTTTCCAGGTCAGTTTGTCATTTGTTTGTTTAGTATATTTATTAGTAGTTTAGTTTAGATATAAGTTTAGTTAGATATATGTGTAGAATTAGTATATTAGATTGTTTAATTTCAGTAAGTTTAATTTCTGGTTTATAAAATTATAAAATCAAAAAAAATCAAAAGAAATACCTTTCTCTGTCTTAGGGCAGATAGCAAAAGAGTTTTCCAGGTTTATTTAAATCTGTGAATTGTAGATCTTGTATATTTTGTAAATAAGTTGTATTTCAGTTAGTAGTTAGTATAGTAATGATTAGTTTGTATATATATAGTTAGTTAGATTAGCTTAGTTTGTTTTAATTAGATTAGTGTATTAGTTTGCTTTATTAGTTTAGTTTGTTTTATTTAGTTTTAGTTAGTTTGTTTTATTTAGTTTTAGTTAGATTAGTTTTCTTTTGTTCTCTTAGGACTTTAGATCGGCTAACGGAGCCACTAAACCCATTAGGGTGGTTCATTCCAAACAACTTGGGTTATTAGACAACCTCGGACTGGTTCCACTCTCTCAGTTGACGGACGGTCAATTTCGCCCGTCAACAAATGGCGCTAGAAGGAGGGCCTGAACTTAATTAATGGCACGAGGTGGTCGCAAGACTCCTCCCCCCGCTAATCGCTCACCTATAGTGACTAGAAGCCATTCAAAAGATAATATTCCCCTTCAAACAACAACTACTTCAACCGACGATCCGCAGATCACAGTTGAGCCAGCAACCCCTAATCCTACAGGTGGTGACATCCAAGAGATTGTCCGTCAATCTCTTATCAAAACACATAGTGCCTTAGCTCATATTAGGAAACCAAACCGTCTGTGGGGTCAACCTTTGGACTTCTCTGATATCAGAGAACAATTAGGTGACACTAACCTCACTGTGAATCCTACAGATCCAATCACAAATCCTGCTGCAGGAGGATCTGGGATACCTCCTTCACCACCTCCCTCATCTCCTTCCTCTTCTGGAGGAGATTCCTCTTCTGATGAAGGCAACTCACCTTCTCAGCCTTCCACACCCACTATCCCAATGGAAAATCAGAACAACCCTGCTAGGCCTTGGTTGGACCAGGATGCTGTAGCTGTACCTGGAGCTCATCACCCTTTACCTAAACACCTAGAGAAATGGCTTCCCAAGTTTGATCCTGATTCCAAACAGATAGTTGAAGATCATATTAAAAAATTTATGTTAGCCATTAGACTCCACAATGTTGAACATGAAGATGTTGTCTGTAGGTTGTTCCCTTATACTTTCGAGGGTAATGCATCCACATGGTACTTTGCCCAACATCCACACACCATCATGTCTTGGGAAAAGTTTGAGTCATGCTTTTTGGAAAAATTTGGAGATGGTAAACCTCCGGAATTCTTAGTCATGGATATTTCAAGCTTAAAAATGAACCCAAAAGAAAAAGTTAAAGATTTTAATCAAAGATTCTTAACTCTTAAAAATAGAATCCCTGTAGATTCCATGCCTGCTGAGAGTCTTGTAATAGCTTACTACACTAAATATTTACATCAAAGTATAGTTATTTGGGTTAAACGATCTAAAAAGGCCATGTTGTTAGAAGCCTTTGAGGAGGCTAGTCAGATTGAAAAAGACATACTTAGTCTTAAGGACTCTTCTAGCAACGAAACTGAAACTAGTTCTTCTTCCAAAAAGAAGATTGAAATTCTCCCCAGACCTACTCAAAGTGAAACGCAACCTGAAAACTCTGATTTGGAAAATTTAACTAAAGTTGTTCAAAAACTGTCAAATCAAGTTATAGATTTAAAAAGGTCGATTGAAGAAGCTTCCTCGAGTAAAGGACCCTACAAACCTCCTTTTCGAAAACCTTTTCCTACCAACTGACCTAATCCAAACCCCGAAGGCTTAAATCTAGAAAGTTTGCAATGTGCCCTTCAAACAATTCTAGAAGCCCAAGATAACTTGATGCCCCCTGAGATCCCTCAGGAGGTAGTTGAACAGGAAACAGTTCAAGAAGAAGTGTCTTCTCCAAACATCTTTGGACACTTCTCGGTCAGTATCTTTCAAGCTAACTTCGAGACTGTTCACCCTTATAAAACTAGGAGTAAGACAACAAACAAGCCTTCTACCGAGAACACTACGACTTCACCTCCAAAGCCTTCTAAATCAGCAGAAAATAAACAGAGTAATGTAAGCCCTAACTTAGATTATGACGTTGTTGAAGATCTTAAAAAATTAAGGGCTAACATTTCTATTTATGAATTGTTGAAGTTTCCATTTTTGTTACAAAAAATGTTGCAGAATATTTCAGAGAACGGAAAGAGTGGTAATTCAATTGGTAACAAGGTTTTGCAAAGAAAAGTTCCGCAGAAGACTTCCACTAAAAATAACCCTGATCCTCAAGATAAAGGAAGCCTTCCTGTAACCCCTATAAATAATGTAGATAAAGTAGCATTAGAAACTGCGAGTAAGAAGCCACAAGTTATTACTCCTAGCACTCGCAAGAATGTACCTCCATTTCTTTTAACTTTCGAGATTTTCAACAGAAATGTGCATAATTGTATGGTCGACTCAGGAGCGTCATCTAATGTGATGCCTTGGTCCGTTTGCCAAAAGATTAACGCTGAAGTGGAACCATCTACTTTGAAAATCATACAACTTGATCGAAAAGATGTTAAAGTTATAGGCGAACTAAAAAATGTATTGATTAGATTATCGTCTAACCCTAAGGTTCATCAGGTTATTGATATAATTGTTGTGGATATTCCAGAAGTGTATGGTCTATTTTTTAGCAGGGACTGGTCGGAGTAGCTACAGGGTTACTTCGCAACAGACTGGTCTCACTTATGGCTTCCAGAGAACGGTAAACCTAATAAGATCAGAGTGGATCGTGAGCGTTACCTTAAGTTCACGGTCACAAATTTGAGTGATCCTAATGAACCATATACACCTTCTGCTGATTCACCCGAAGTCCAAGGGATGGAAAATTTCTTCGGAAATTTCATGGCCGAGGTTTCACCTATCAACAATCTAGAACAACAGTCCGAGATCATAGCATACATGCAACCAACAGCTTCTATGCAACAGTCCCATGTGCCAGATGGAAACCAAATTTGGTCTCTATATTTCGACGGTTCCAAGTCTAAAGAAGGAGCTGGAGTAGGCTACATCATTATCGATCCGGCAGGTAACAAGACTTTAATGGCTTGTAGACTAGAATTTGAGTGTACTAACAACACTGTAGAATATGAGGCTTTATTGCAAGGTCTCAGAAAATCCCTGGATATGAACATTCAAAATTTGGTTGTATTTGGCGACTCTGAAATAGTGGTTAGGCAGGTAAGAGACTCTATACACTGTATTTCCCTGCATCTCAAAAGTTACCAGTCAGAGGTATGGAGTTTAATGAATAAATTTTCTGCTTTCAATATAAATTCCATTCCTAGACTAAGTAATGTTGAAGCAGATCTACTAGCTAATGTAGCCTCTAAACTTCTTCCTGCAGAAGGCTTGTCCCCAAATGCATTTTCCGTTGAGATACTGTTTCGACCATCTGTTCCTGACAATATCACAAACTGGAGAGTATTTGACGATGATCAGCAGATCATTAAATTTCTGCACATGGAAGAAACCTTTCAAGGCGCGGTGATAGATGAACGCACGCACGACGACAATTTGCACGACTTTATGGTAATACCTGATCCGAAATCTCCTGAAACACTATCG
>JASDQU010014408.1:90135-120202 GCA_032191745.1 Picea mariana
CCCCTTTTTCCTCATTTATGGAAGAGAATCAATTCTGCCACCTCACATTTTTCTTCCTTCACTTCAGTTGTCACAAAAAGTCCAAGAAGAAGATTGTCCCCCTTTAGAAAGCCGAATTAATGCTTTGATGAAGTTGGAAGAAGTAAGAGCCCAAGCTGAGCGTAGTTAGATCAACATCAACAATTGATTAAAAGCTCGTTCGATTCTAATTCTGCTTCTGATAGAATTTTTGAAATAGGCGATCTTGTCTTGAAGTGGGACAAACCACACGAAGGAAAGGGTGAGCACACCAAATTTCAAAACTTATGGCTTGGACCATTTTTAATTGCTGAAAAGTTTGGTCCTAGTTCCTTTCGATTGCAGAATATTGAAGGGCATCTTGACACCTATCCGGTGAATGGCCAAGCCCTGAAGAGATACTTTGCTTAATAACTACCCTTGTATATTATGTAAATATTTCATTTTTGTTTGCGCTTTCTTTTGCTTCTGTTTTCTTTTTTTGATTTGGATTTGAATTGATCAGTTTATGTTTTTAGACATACACATACCTGTACACTGAGCCATTCAGACAAAGACGATAGAAAATTTCTTCCCTGAAATAACTTCTGAAAGTTTGTACAAACATCAATGATATATTGCTGAAATTGATATCTATGTTGGAAAAATTTTGTTGTTTGAAAGAAGTTTACCGATTTCAATCTCTGAGCAAAGTTTGTCATGATCATCTATTATCTTTTTACGCTGTCCCTTTTTCGTAAAGGAATGACTCAAAATATGTCTCCCTGTCATAGGAATTTTTTTTATAAATAAAACATCTCTGGAGCTGAATAAAGGACAGTGCTAAAAAATTCTGATGAGGTCAAAAAAAAAAATATGTTAAAATATCAAGACTTTCAGCGTCACCCCGCTCAGCTATCTATAAAAGAAAAACAAAACAAAATTATTAATAAGAGCTGTGGGAAGTGCTTGTAAACCCGTCGGGATACTGAACAGGTCTGCTGGCAGCGGGTAAATGCAAGCATGGTGCCAAGACAACTTCGTCGGGGTACTGAACAGGCCCGCTAGCAGCGAAGCAATGTCGGGTACATGAAAATCTGCAAAAAATATAAGAAACCTCTTTAATGTCCTTTATTCTTATCTATAACTTCTTCACAGGATACAGATGTCAGAGTGGGTTAAATGGCAACCCTGTCGATGCTATGGATGCCTGCTGGCAGCAGTGGCCATGCCAACAGTATTGAAGGTTTTATCTTTAATATCATGACTTGCTGATCTTATGACTGTTATTGGTTTTCATCTTTTAAAACATTGCTGGAAAAAGATGATTAATGATGATGTTTGAACGATTTTTTGGGTGTTATTTTTGAGTTGAAATTATCTTCGATGTCTTAATCTGAATTGGTACCTTTTGCAGAGATAACTGCTTCTACCAGTGTGTTGCCATTGTTGGCAGCCAACTCACTTTTTCCTATCGTCTATAAGCTGCCTACACCCATGTCTTGCAAACATCAAGTTTTTCGTCGCATTTTTCAAATAGACGACACTTTCATTTCTTGTGACATTTGCAAATTTGTCTTCATTAAGTTTTCACGACTGTAAGCGTGAAAACTTCTCCTTTCGAGGTCACATTTCGATCACTATATCAACTGTCATGATCTTTTTGTCGATATTTCCTACTGCACTTACCTTTTGTTTATCGTTATGTGGCTGAAAGGACTTTCAAACTATGCTCATTGGACATTTTTATATTGATTGCATAACTTGATTTTATTGAGTTTGTAAGACATTGAAGCCTTTGGGTTTGCATTTTATGACTTGCCTCATATTTGTTTCTACGTAAGGGTTATGGTTAATTTTGTTTATATATATTATATAATCCTTATGTCAAATTTTTATAACTTTCATCTTGTTGACTATATGAAATCTGTTTGGCACTTTGGTTGAACTTTTGATTATATGAATTAATACATTGGCACATAATGATTTTTGGTGTTGATTTATAAGTCGAATGTTTTGAACACTATGGCATAGTGTTGGCGCGTATTGGTATGCACATTGCATTTATTGGTTGTTCACATAACTTAATGGTTGAACTATTATTATGGAGTGAAAAGCTATGAAATTTGGTGGTTGTACTTGGATAATGAATATTATGCATGGCAGTGAATAACTCCACCACCTTCGCATGCTTGCATTAACGCTTACCCCTTTTCGCTTGTTCATTGTTGTTGGTTCAGATAGCTCTGTTACTGTGTGTTGATGAATTTSAATCCTTCCCTTACCATGCATTCAGCTCCATGGCGCCAGTCGTGCGAGTTGAACCCAATGGCAACCAGGCCCTGTTGATATTTGACAATGCACSCCAAGACATGGCAGACAGTGGATGGCTTACCTTTGTGGAACGTTTCGAGGGTTTTAACCTTTGTGTGGCTYGACAGTTTTCCATGACCTTCAATGGTTGTCGAGCCAAGGTAGGCAATGTACAGTTAGAGATTGATGAACAATTCATCAGCTCAGCCATGGGGTTATCTACCTCTGGGAAGAGTTGGTTTAAGAATTKCAAGGTCGAGGAAGTGCCATGGACATTGTTGTTTCAGTCATGCAAAATCACTTTCTGTGATAGAGGTATGCCAGTAACTCTGCTCAAACCACATTGGCATGATCTATTGATGATAATCAAGTAGTTTGTGACCTACGAAGGTCAGTACAGGTTTGTGTTCCTCCACCACCTGCGTTTGCTTATGGTTTTTATGGGGTACTCTCTCAATATGCCCTATTATTTGCATCGAAGCCTGTTTAAAATGTCAAATAAGTATAAAAGACACCAGGCCAATAGTAGCCTTTTTCATTATGGGCTTGTTAAGCTTATCATTGTCTGTCATTTGAGTCTGCATGAGGATAGTTGGAGCAATTTCGTTGCCCCGAATGGTTTCGAGGATCCGAACCCTACACAGGTTGATAAAGAGTGAGGTCAAGGTTGTACCCCCGGTCCCCTACCATGTTCTTCTGCCTAAACCGTTGTCTGACCCTCCTATCAACTTACCCAACACTGTGACTAAGAGTGCAGAGGCCATTAAAAAGTTTGTGACAAAAAATCCCAAACCCTCTCCTGCTCTATCTAAACCCACAGTTTCACCCTGTGATCAATGCAATTCATGGTTAGAGCGATACTATAATGATGTTTCGATACTCCAGTCAAATATTCAGTCACTGGAAGACCAGATTGCAGCCCTAACCAGTCAAAATGCCAAGGTCCAAGCAGTGGATAAGAAACAAAAGACGACCGGCTCCATCTTGTTTAAAAATGTGGAATCATCCATGGTTGTTGTGAATTCTAAACTGGAATAATTGAGCATCCTCGTCGCTACACAGGTATGTTTTGATATCATTTGTTTTTGTAAATAATCTAGGTTTATATAACGATTCAGTTTCGGTTTTAAACAACTCTGTTCAATTCATTTGAATGGCTCTGTTACATTTCATGCATTCTATATATAGTTTTTCTTTGACTAAATGGGATTTCGTTTTTCCGATCATTCCCGGTTTAGTCTCTCTTAGATTTTCATCGATTTGATTGATCTTAGTATGGATTTGATTTGTTTGATTGATTTAAAATGGATGCTCTGTTGTCAATCGAATTTGTTTGTATCTATTCTAGACAGGAAATGTTTCTCAATTTAGAAAACGATTACATTTCGATTCGATTTCATTATAATTCATACGCTATGATTGGTAATGATTTTGATGGGGTTAATTGTTATGGTTTTGATGTGCCATGTGACCTTCAAGCAACATGAATACAACCTGTATCATTTTCAATGTGACTATGTTTCTTAGGAAACATTTCTTTTTATTTTAAACCTGTACAAACGCACCCAAATCATGGAATGGATTTTATTACTTAACGACTATGCTGAACCCCAGCCGGTTAATTCGCATTGAATGAAGTATTGTTAGTTCGACCATGTTATGAGTTGGATTTGTATTGCAATGATACTCTATTTGAATTTGATTTGTAAAACAAGATTGGTTATATCCGGATTCACGATTTATTTCTATATTAAAATCGGTCATGATTCGTTTGAAATGAATGATTTCGTTCAATACCAATCAAGTTTATTTGCCCAGTTTGCAATAACCAATTATCATTGATGACGATTCTATTATGATTGTGATCAAAGTCAAATCGATCTGGTTACGATTTTATATTGGTTGATTCTCGCACCTGTTTGAATTAATCTACTTGTGACGTGAATCGTTTGATGTCATGACAGCTATAATAATTTTCAAACGATTTTTTTTCGATCTGATCATATCTCTTGCTGTTGGAATAACACAACGTTTGCCTGTGATTTGTTTGATTGCATTGCTTTCAAATTGGAAATGAAACAATTTTCAAAACTGTTTAATTTTGATTTTGTCTACCCGATTTATGATAACAATCGAAACAGAGTGTGCCTGTCTCTCTATTCGGTTATTGAATTTTGATTCTATTTGATTTCAAATGATATAACATTTTCAAATGAAATGATTTGTTTTCTAATGACCATTGGTTGTTAATTCAATTTGATTTTATTAAAAATATTTGATTTAATTTCAATTCTGATCCTGTATCTTATTTTAGACTAGCTACAGAATCAGATGATTCTCTAGCTAAGTCTGTAGAATTAAATTTTTATTGTTTTATTAATAAAATATCTCTCTAACTTGTTTATTTCTGACCTGTTTCAGGTGAATCCAAAATTGCATGAGATTTGATGGACAGTTAGAGGATATTTGGATATTTTGTTTTCATTTTAGTTTCTTAGTTTAGTTGATCTTGGGAATATCTTCCCAGATTTTGTAAACAGTTTGATAACTTCCACAGGGAGGTTTTACCGTGTGGAAAAACTTATAAATACTTATTATTTTTTTAATAACATCATCCTCATTCGTGGGAGAACAAGGATATGGAATTTTAATACAGACGGAGACAAAATTTGATATTCTGCTACAGCTTTAGCTTTTCATAATATCAATATTTTGTTTTATGTTTATGTGTATCTATTTGCATTTGGTTAATGACTACTTTAGCTATCTTAGTATTTTGCAAATGATATGATTTAATCCATATAATCCATATCTGATTTCTTCCAGCACTTAAAGAACATAGCAGTTGCTTGAGTCAGTTTGTGGATGACAGATTTCTCTTCTTCATAAGTTGAATTATTAAGTATAAGTTTTTGCATAATAGGTTTCCCTTATTGCAGAGATTTATAAATCATATAATTGTTATGATCTTTTATGTCTTGTTTGTCCTGTAAATAAACTCAAAGAGCATTGCAACCTATCATTTACAAGAAGCTTTTGGATTATCTGGTGTGAATTTACTTCCTTCGACCAGCTTTGAAGTCATCATACACAGGACAAATTGGGAGCGTTTCCAGGTCAGTTTGTCATTTGTTTGTTTAGTATATTTATTATTAGTTTAGTTTAGATATAAGTTTAGTTAGATATATGTGTAGGATTAGTATATTAGATTGTTTAATTTTAGTAAGTTTAATTTCTGGTTTATAAAATTATAAAATCAAAAAAAATCAAAAGAAATACCTTTCTCTGTCTTAGGGCAGATAGCAAAAGAGTTTTCCAGGTTTTATTTAAATCTGTGAATTGTAGATCTTGTATATTTTGTAAATAAGTTGTATTTCAGTTAGTAGTTAATATAGTAATAATTAGTAGTTTGTATATATATAGTTAGTTAGATTAGCTTAGTTTGTTCTAATAATTTTTTTTAATTAGATTAGTTTATTAGTTTGCTTTATTAGTTTAGTTTGTTTTATTTAGTTTTAGTTAGTTTGTTTTATTTAGTTTTAGTTAGATTAGTTAGTTTAGATTAGTTTTCTTTTGTTCTCTTAGGACTTTACATCGGCTAACGGAGCCGCTAAACCCGTCAGGGTGGTTCATTCCAAACAGCTTGGGTTATTAGACAACCCCGGACCGGTTCCACTCTCTCAGTTAATGGATGGTCAATTTCTCCCATCAACACTTCATTGAAACAATAGGGCTGACTTGTACAACTCAAAAAATACAATTATAATTATATAATATATAAATCTCTTTTTATAGTGGGGTCGACTTGTACCCTTCACAATACAAATTAGGGTTTTACAATATTCTTACTATTTGAAAACTTATAAAGGGGTATCACACACATCCTCTAGTGCTCTTCCACTAGGGACAATTCCAAATGTGTTCAACCACAAGGGATGTCACTCTCAACATATCAACTCAACTAAATCCATAGGAGTAAGAACTGAAGAGGCATCTCAAGTTGACTCAAATGAGTCCATAGAAGTACGACAGGAGACCATATCAAGTCACATCAAATCAGTCCATAGGAGCATGCAAAGAGACCAACATGAGTCATCTCAACTTAGTCCAGAGGAGTACGACTCACCTATCACATAGGCGTTCTCACAAATCATCTCAGCTCAGTCTAGAGGAGAATAATCTAGAGAATGTTTCATGAAGCTGCAATCATCAACATTAATGCATATTTTCTTTCAAAAGAAATGAAAGAGTTCAAGGATGTTATAGAGAAGAACACGAATCAGAAAGAATTATCCCAACAAAGATGCATTCAAAATATCCAAAACTAAAAGAATCAAACATAGAAATGACCTCTAAAACTCATTCAAGAATACATTTCGAAAGAAAATAATCACTCGAAAAAGGGATTTAAAACAAACAGATCTAAGATCAATTGATGTTGTATCATACCCTAAAAGATTTAGGATTGACTTGATGGATCAACAATGGCCAAAAAGAAAATTTAAATAATAGGGTTTCATGCACTATATTGTCTCCAAGTTAAGGAAATGAACTTTCAAAAATGTCAAGAAAAGAACTCGAAAGTTTTTAAAAAGAAAAAGAAAAAATTCTAATGATTGGACAGTCACCAAAAAATCAGAACCATTAACAATCAAAATTGCATTCAAGGATCAGATGAAACTTGAATGTTTGACCTTTCACAACTTGATCCAAGACAATATATTATCAAAATACAAAAAGAGTGATATAAACAAACCTTTCAAAAAAATAGTCCTAAGAAATCCAACAAGTTGTTGAGTTGAGAAAAAGGTACAAATATCCTCCTAATCACCATGGTTTATGACATAACCTTGATTGAGTTTTCCATTAATTAGAGATAATTAGGAAATAAAATGATAAAAAAGTCTTCTAGAAATATTATTGAGTGATATTAGGTAATTTATGAATTTCATTTGAATTTTTTGGTTTCATTGCAGGAATAAACAAATATTTTTAAACTCAAGTTAGATAGGGAAATTTTGAAGATGTGCAGACTATTGGAGGTTGAATAAATCAGGTGCAAAGCAGTTTTGAGGAATATTTATTCTCTATTTTGTAATCTATTGGCACAGGGGCATGCCCAGGGTTCAATGCTACAACAATGCACCAACAAAACCCTAACTACTGGCCCTTTCGGCAACACCTGCAAACTAGATGAAGTCTCACGGAGGTAGAGGCAGGGGTGGTTGCAGGACTTTAGCATCTGCAACCTTAGCTGGGACACCGATCTGTGATTACAACACCTTAACAGAGCACTTAGCAGTTATAGTTAACAGTATTCACTTCGTAGAGAAAACCCTAATTACAGAGCAGCGTAGTATTCAACCAGATCTAACATATAAAAGCACTTAGCATAAGGGAACATGTTAGATATAGCATTCATTCACATCACTAAGAACTAAGATATCGTATCAAATGCATCTAAAAATACATTACTGCATTAATCATATGAACAAAAAATAGCCACACTACACAAAGAAACCATAACACAACATATACATGGTTCACCCCCCGCCTGGGGCTATGTCCACCAACTCTTCTTCTCTTCAATTATCTTTGGTTCAATCAGCTACATGCACATAGCCTCAAAATCATACTTCGCACAAGACATGAGATACTCATACACCTCTCTAGATCCTCCTTCCCCGAGATAGGTTATAGGATAAAGACTTTACACAGTCTCTTATAGTCACTTGCACTTAGCCTTGCAAGTCTCACACAACATGCACAAAGCATGTACAACTATTACTTGCACTTAACACTTAGTATCACACACTTATGTCACCACCTACTTACATCGCCTAGCTTTCTATTCATACATTACAAAATAGGCCTAAACATGGGTAAACCCATGGGCCGACATCCCCATACTCATTACATAATCATAAAACCCAAAAATCCCTAAAAAGGGGCTGAGATCCCGCGATCTCCACTTCAACTTACGCTCCACCTTCGACAGTCTATTGAAGTCCCAAAAATAGGTCAAACATGACCAAGGATCCTTGAAACTTGGTCAAGGGCCAATAGGCCCCCAAGACTCACCTATGAATCGTCTTGATTCACTCTGATCTGGGTATCTCTTCTTCAAAAGCCTCATTCTTGGCTCGAGCTACTTCAACTTGTTGCTATGCCAAGGCCTCCTGTTCAGCGAACTATTGGATAACTACTTTGTTGATAGGTCCCTCTAAGAATTGTTCAGCTATAGTGACAACTTTCTCCAGTTCTTCTCCTCGACCTTCAATATCTGCGAATAGGTTGCAAGCCTCGTCCTATATTGGTTGGATCCTCTGAGTCACTTCCATGACTTTTCTCTGAATGGTGTGGGCCTACTGTTGTGCAGTGTGTTATTCTTGGGATCACTTCATCCTCTCAACTGCTGATAGGGGCTTCAATTGTACATGTCTTGTTTCTGCTTGCTGCTTTGCCTCCTGGAGCTGTGACTCCAGTGCTTTCAATTTAGGATCCTTAGTGAGTCGTTCATAAGTCTGGGCACTATGATCACTTATCTGTTTACATTCCATGGCAAGGGCATTGATTCTCTCAAGTGCGCTTTGATTAGTTGCTTCTCTTTGATCCTACACATCTTGCGAAGTGTTGGGCACTGTTCATAGCTCTAGATCTATGATTCTATGTTTAAGTTGTTGGATAGCTTCCATAAGTTGCACTACTTGCTGCTCTACTTTTCTTCCACTTTTTGTTCTAAGCCTGTCACAGAGCGAAGTGCTCTACTGATTGCTTCTTTGACTCTGAGTTTCTCTACGAGCAACTGCTCTTTCTCATGTTGGATCTGTGCTTTGTCCTCTTCAAGATTTGTGTGGAGAGAATCCTTCTCCTACTGCGCAAATCGATGTTTCTCTATGACTACTTATTTCACTTGCTTTAGGGCCTCTGTGGGCTATTTTCTTTCTTCCTGTTCACGATGAAGGTGAGCTTTGATCGCATCATCTAGTCTGTGGAGTTGGGTAAGATCATCTCCCAAATCTGGTGCTTTTGATGATGGGGTCGCAGTGGATACTACACAACTAGAGTGAAGGGCCTATTGTACCCCTTTGAGTTCAACCTCGATTATGTCATAGATCTCCTCCTTCTTGGCTTCATGTTTCTGCAAGACATCCTGCGAGGCATCTGCTACGATTGTGATGATGAAGTCGAAGTCATCGACTGTGAGCATAGTTCACATTGTGGTTTTTCTAGCTATTGACTTCTTTCATGAGGTAGGTTTCATGGGGGAAACCTTTATTTTCTTTGAGGGATGAACCTCATCAACAGGATCCCTAGGCGGTGTTACTTTGCCTTGATTTTGTTGATCTTCTTTTCCATTGGTATCTTCTCTATCTACTTCTTCATCACCTCCTTGTCCAGGTGATACTGAACCAATTTCATCTGATACACTACTCAGGTTATGTACTTCATCAGTCTTCTTCCTTCTGTTGGTTCCATGTGTGTCATGTTCTTTTTGAGTGGTCTTCAAGCTACCAATTAGTTCCAGATTAGACATTTCAGCAGGGTCAACAAGGATAAGGAGGTATGTTGACTAGTCCTTAGTTATCTCTTCAAGGTCCTCCTCTGTGAGCTTATAGTATGATTGAATCTCTTCTTTATTCTCATCTTCATGTGTAGTGATATAAATGAAGTGTCGATTTGTGCGAAACTTCATGAGAGGTATGAATTAGTGCAGGGTGTTCGGTGTCATGCGAGGGATAGCCTCGATAACACTCTTCAAATGGAGATAGTATGTGTGGAATACTGCATTTGATTTCCATTGTTTTCCCATATCACTAGAGTACCAGAGTGTGGTGAACTTCCCAACAAGCAGCTTGAATGGCTCAATGTCTGGGAAGGTCGCACCTTCCGGCATCTCCCAAGTAGTAAACGCTATGAGGATCAAGAGCCATCCAAAATAGAACTCGTAGCCTTGATCCTGAGCTTCATGGAAATCCAATTCTAGTTGGTTGACTAGGTACTTCGCCCAGTTCATCTGGAGTCCTTCTACACATTTCCCAGCGAGGTCAACAATGAATCCTGTAACCTGTGTAGGTTTGTTCTTTCTTACGAGCTTTCCTGCGATCAACTGGCAAGCCAAGTACACTATGCCATTATGGATGGAATCTACCTTGTAGCCTCACGTTCCCTTTTATACATCAACATATGTGTCTTTGATCCTTTGTGCTAATGTGTAATCTGTAGCCTTCCCTGGGTAGAAGTCCTATGGATCTGGTCCCTGCATGCTCAATCCAGTGATCCTATGGATCAACGTCGGATCAACTGTGATGCATCTGTCTAGCCATAGGTAGCCTCCATGGTAACATGATAGAAGGATCTTAAAACACACGTTAACCTCCTAGTGCCTTCCAAAATGTAGAATCTTCATCAAATTCAAGAAGGTGGACTGTGCGAGGTTCATAGTCCATGGATGGGGGATTATTTTTGAGTTCTTCCCCTTCGTCCTGGTCAAATACTTGTAAGGAAAAATCATGTTGTAGTTCTTGCGGTCTGCTATGTTGAAGTCACTGAATTTTAGTGTTGTGATCTTATCGTTCTATGTTATAACTACATGTATCCCCTTCGAGACGTACGTAGTAACCATGGTGTAATCAAAGTCCCTTGAGACACTGTCACAACTCATCGCACTAGCCAAAGGCAAGATGTAGTTAGGTAGGATAGTTTGGATTAACTTCACATTTTCCAAGTCATCTCGGTGCTTGGTTCTCTTCTCTACTACAGGTCAGGATGGTGTAGATCCACGAGCAGTCAATGGGGAGGCTTGCACTCCTTTGATTGATGACGCTTGAGCTCCGATGGAAATCACCTTCTCAACCATAAGGTCGATTAGAACTTCTTCGAAGACTTTCTTTGCGGGGTTGAGCTCGTCTGACATGCATGCTCAGATCGGATAACTCAGGTGAATGAATGAGTGCTCATAACAATAGACCAAGTGTCTATATCACTAAGCACAGTGTGGTAGCAATGAGTTAGCTAGGATACAATTCACAAAAGTGTTTTCAATGCAACAGTCGATGCAATAAGTAGACAACGATGTAACAGATCTCTCCAATGGACAAGAGGCCTTCATCAATGTGGTTTTTTTTGTTGCGGCATGGTCCCAATGGTCTGATGGCGAGATTTCTGGTGATAACTGTTGTTCTTATCCATTTGGGGCATCGGTCTAACAGTCATAATACCTTCAACAACTATATTTCTTCACCATGGCAAAGTTCCATGTTGCATTGTTCTGATATCTAGGAGAAGTTCCAGTTTTGCAAACCTTCCTTCTGCAAAGTCCCTTCTGGAACATTCTACAACTTTTCTATCTTTGGTCTCTTCTTACTAAGATTTCTAGCCTTCTTCCGTATAATATTATTCTTGGTATTCCTCTTTCCATTATGATTCCTATCTCCTTTTGGCATAGTAACTTCGGATTTTTGAGGTTCTTTCATAGGGTTAGAGAGTAGTACTTCTTCTCTGTCTGGGGTAGGTGCTCCACCCTTTTGTGAGTCTTCTTGTGTTCTTTCAACTTCAACATCCAAGTTTCTGGTTCTGAATAGCCTTGATCTGTTCTCCTATTCTTCAATCAAGTGTGTTATCCTCCTAGTCATGAAATCTTTTAATTATTGCTTCTTTTGTTCTAAGACATCCTCTTCTTTTCTTCTGGCCTGATCCTTCTCAATCCAAGTTTTTCCTAGTAATATAGCAAATGGGACGTTGTTCTCAATAAATTTAACAACCTCAAATTCTTCCTCTATCGAAGTCCCATGAGCACTCATAGATGTTTGGGTAAGTCTTCCACATAGGGTTATCAGTTTTCCTCTAAATAATCTTATTCCTCCTAATGAATGAATCATAACAAGCTTTCCCAAAATTTCCCAAGTTCTTTATGTCATGGTATTCACCTATATTTCCTCATCTAGAACATAGTCAATGTCAAAGTCTCCTATTTTTTTTTCTATGCACTCTTTTTCTTTGAAGATCTCTGACAAGTTGATATTTCGATGATCATTCAGGATTTCTTTCATTTGCAGTAATACAGTCTTTGATTCTTTCTGGGGTTCTATCGTGGTTTTAGTATCTTGACCTTTCTTAGGGTTTTCTTGTCTCATATTCATTCTTTCAACCTTAGAAATCATTCTAGAGAAATCCAAAAATTCATGGTCCATAGCTTTGCAACAAAGACAACAAGGTCTTCTACCAGGAAATCCCTTAGAAATATGTCCTGGTCTTCTACTACTATAACAAATGGTTAGTCCTCTTTTTCTTTTAAATGATCCCCATCCTTTACTGTACTACGCACTAGGGTCATAATAGTTAACCTGCAAAAAATTTTTGCTAGGATCTTGCATCCATTTGTTAGTCCAAACATTCTTTCTATGCATAGAAATAACATATCTTTAATTATTTCTATCAGATCTACTCATATCAAATCTTCTTTCTTCTAGTTGTGCCCTATTTTTTAAGCTAGGAATTTTTTTATCAAACATAACTAGACCCATACTTTTGAAACAAAAATTTCCACTTATCTTACCTTTTTCAATCAAAACTTTTCACTGTTCTTACCTTTAACAAAGMACAAAGCCTTCAGATCTTACTTCTTTAACCAAAAATTATCACTTTTCCTTTAACGGAGAACAATTTTTTCAGGTCTTACCTCTTTTCTTCAGATCAAACTTCTCTTCTTAGCATAGAKCTTTACAGGTCAAGTAGAATACTGTGCATTAGGGAAACAGATCTATGCACAAATCTTTCTTTTTTTTCTTCAGTTCCCAACAATCACAGTTTCAAGTCCCGGCAACAGAACCATTTGTTGGAATAGGGGCAGAACCAGGGTTCAACACTACAACAATGCACCAAAAAAACCCTAACTATCGGCCCTTTCAGAAACACCTATGAAGAAGATGAAGTCTCACCCGAGGTAGAGGCAGGGGTGGTTGCAGGACTCCAGTGTCTACAACCTTATCTGGGACATCGATCTATGATTAAAACACCTTAACAAAGCACTTAGGAGTTATAGTTCACAGTATTCACTTCGTAGAGAAAACCTTAATTACAGATCATCGTAGTATTCAACCCGATCTAACATATAAAAGCACTTAGCATAAGGGAACAGATAATATATAACATTCATTCACACCACTAAGCACTAAGATATTGTATCAAATGCATCTAAACATACATTATTGCATTAATCATATGAACAAAAAATAGACACACTGCACACAGAAACCATAACACAACATATACGTGGTTCACCCCCAGCCTGGGGGTACATCTACCAACTCTTCTTCTCTTCTATTATCTTCGGTTCAATCAACTACATGCACATAGCCTCAAAATCCTACTCTGCATAGGATAGGAGATCCATGCACACTTCACTAGATCCTCCTTCCCCAAGCTAGGTCACAACACAAAGCCCTTACACAGTCTCTTATAGTCACTTGCACTTAGCCTTGGAAGTCTCACACAACATGCACAAATCATGTACAACTATTACTTGCACTTAACACTTAGCATCACACGCTTATGCCACCACCTACTTACATTGCCTAGATTTCTATTTATACATTACAAAATGGGCCTAAACATGGGTAAACCCATGCGCTGACATCCCCATACCCTTTACATAATCCCAAAACCCAAAAATCCCTAAAAAGAGGTCGAGATGCTGCGATCTCCACTTCAACTTGTGCTCCACCTTCGACAGCCTGTCGAAGTCCCAAAAATAGGTCAAACATGACCAAGGATCCTCGAAATTTGGTCAAGGGCCAACATAATCTTTATAAATAGTAAAATCAATCCCTAGGATCTCTCAATCCTCAAGATATCTTAATTTACCCATATCATTGTAATATATAGATGGTAATGAACCATAGAGAAACATCTAAGAAATTTATCCAAGCATTTAGATCTCTGAATTTCTCTGTACAAGAAGTCTATTGTAAATTTTGTACCAGATATGGAATTAATAGAAGATTTGCGCATTTTTACCATCTTTGCATCCTGAGTTTCTAGCAGCAGTGCTTCTGAAGACCGTGGGCCTAGTCAGAAGGAGTTAGTGTCTCAATCTGTAATTGTATCAATTTAATTACAGTTCTGTGATTTAAATCTCTTTGCAACAGTTAAGATAAATGCATGAGTGTGTTGATGTTTTTATAAATTGGTTATGTTGTTTGATTACAGAATATAGATGCTTCATTTGAATGTTATCGATTGTTGTTCCATTTCCCATTGTTATAGTTTAAAATTTTTGATCGCTAGTTCCTCTCATTTTCACATATGTTGTCCCTTTATTAAATTTACAGTTGTTGTTATTTTTGCTTAATTTTTCATTTGTTGTTCTTTCTGAATTTACAGTACTTAGTTGGTTCTTTCTAGCAGGTTAAATAAGCATCTATAGATCAGTTTATTAAGCATTCTCATAGATTCAATCATTGTTTCTTAGTTCGATAAATTCAACAATTTAGTTAATTCCTTTAATTCACGACATGTTATAGATTATATTATAATTATGTTGAGTAGAGATCTTAGTTTCAGAGTTTTAATGAATGTGTGAGGAACTTGATTGTTGATAAACTCCGATTTGCTTTGACTACATGATTTTAACCTCTACAACTATCTGCAAAGACTTTGATGATATTCTTGAAATAAAACATGAATCCATGGTTGATAAATTAATGTTAAACTAAGGTTGTTTTAGGACATCTTTAGAGCCCAACACTTTGGTGTTTTTTTGGGGGAGAATGTCAAAGATAACATAGATTGTGTCTTTGGAGGATAAGGTATTGAAAACGAAAGGTAATAACCTACATAGGAAATAAGTAAAATGCATGTGTCAATGCCTACCTTCAGTTGATGCATAGAGTTCATATAGGTACTTATAACTTTGTGTGAGTGTGTATGACTAAGAACAAAGAACCTGGAAAACGAAAATCCCCACCAAAAACTACAAAATCCTAGGGCCCGGTGCCCCCTGGAAGAAGCACTTTCATAGAAGACATCATCTGAAAAGATGAGTCTCAAGCCACGGTCGAACCCCAGAAAGGTTCTACTCGAATCCCTCAAGCATCAAATTCATCAACTGTAGACCATGCTAAGGTTCATAGCAGAACTCAGCCTCAGCCCTTTAGATGAGGGAAATCATTGTAATCTGGAAGAAGGATAAGGGGAGACCAATGCGGTTGCTAAATCAAACCCATCACCACCACTTGATCCTGTATCTCCTACGGTTATGATAGGAGAAGGTACACCTGAAATCCCAAATGGAGGTAGTGCGATTAAATCCCCTAAGGGGGCAAATAATCAACCACCTCGAATAGAACACCTGGGCTAGAAAATCCATGAAGACTATTGGAATATTTTCAACCAAATGGCACAACCAAATCAACCACGACCCCATACTTTCACGTTGGAATATCCTATAGTCGATCTGATTTCTAATGCCCCCATGAAAGCGATCTCGTTACAAAATATGCCAACCTTTCATGGATTAATCTCAGAGCACCCTAATGTGTTCTTATTTTAATTTGATGTCCTATGTAGAGGTTATGACTACACCTCTAAACCTCAGAAACTGAAGTTGTTCCTGTCTACTTTGAAAGGAGCAGCTTTGCGCTGGTTTATGGGATTAGGAGGAGGAACCATAAATTCATGGGATGAAATGAAACAAGCCTCCCTGATGAAATATCAATATTACTGTAGGACTACGGATCTAAAACATGAAATATTTCAAATGACTGCAAAAGAAAATGAGGCACTAGAAGAATATGTTGAAATTTTTCAATATAATTTGCAAAGATCACCTTACGGTATACTTCCAAGTGAGGTACTTAAACCCACTTTGATAAAAGGTATGAAATATGAATAGGTAGAAACATTGAATTTAATGGGGAAAGGTGATATTTATCAAGAAACTTATGATAAGATTGTCCAATTGTGCATCAGGTGTTCACGTGGAAGTACACGGACCAGATCAAGAATGCAGGCTCCCCTTACTAGAAATAACAACATTAATAAAGGGGGTGTTACCTGAGAAAAAGTTGGTAATCTTTTAGAAAATTTCAAAACTGACATTTTGAGCACTCTGACTACACAATTGGATCTCCTACAGGCTAAATAGAAACAAGAAGAAGAAGAACAGTCCTTGGCCATATTTTTCAACCGATGCAAAAATAAACATGGTCCGAGGGAATGTCCTTTGGACATAGTTCGGGTTTGCGCCATTTGTGCCAAATACCATGCAACAAAGCAATGCCCATCACTCCCAGGACTAAAATTTTTCTTAAAATAAGCTAAAGAGGAAACCAAACTAGTATATATGATCGCTCAGCATCACCAATGGCAGGATCATCCCCTAGGTACGCTACAAGATCCTTCATCTTTCTTTTCTAGGCAATACAATTAGCAGAACAATTCTGGAAACACATGGTAGGGCCAACCATTTGCTAACCCTACCTAGCAGTCCCAGGAATATCCTACTGCACCCTGGCCAAATCAATCAGTTGCAAATCCCACCTAGCCAAATCAATCAACTGTAAATCCCACCTAGCCAAATCAATTAGCTTCAAATCCTACCTGGCCTAAATCACAATACCCTACCCTATCCTGGAAAAATTCAAGTAATAACCCCTATCCTACTCAGTGGACTAAAATAGCTGTCGAAGGCCCCAATTGAAATCAAAACTGGCAGTGCCCCATGGGGATGACCAATCAACCCATGGGGATGGATCCTCAAGCTCATCCCACTTTAAAATATCCACTCCAATTACCCCAGAACCCTCAAACTCAAATGATCCCTCAATTACCAACTCAACCCAACCCAAATCCTAATAATAGACCAGCCCAACTTGTGAAAATTATTGAGAATTTGGATGGGGAAATCAACTTTGCAGGGTGAAACAAACTTTGCTTGAGGTCATGGTGCATAATTTCTCCTGAAGAAAGTAACATTCACCAAGAGCTTGAGAGTGAAAGTAATATACAACCAACAATAACACCCTCGACTATGGTCATAACGGAAGAAGTAGAGTAGGGGGAAACACAATTGAGCAACAAAATCCTGATGAGGACGTGATTCCTCCTTCCCTGTTTCTTGAAAGACTAATGATAGAAAAGCTAGTTGTATATCATAACTTCGACATTGTAGGGGAACTAAAGAATATCTATGTTAAGATTCCACACCTGCAGGCTCTGCAAGACATCACAATTTATGCAAAGATAATTAAGGAATTATGTGGGAAGAATCCTGTCATGGAAACTAAAAATCCATCAACTGTTCGCATTGTAGGATCCTTGTATGATCTTATTCTAGGAAAGAAGGAGTCGACCAAGTATGCAGACCTAGGGAATCCCATAGTAACAGTGCAGATTCATGGTTGTTTTTTTCCAAATACACTAGTGGATTTGGGGGCAGCCATTAATATCCTGACCATCGAGACTAGTAACACCCTGGATTTCACCTCCTTCGAACCAACTTCAATTATGTTACAATTGGATGATATAACAATGGTTAAACCAATCAACACATTACAAGATATAGAAATTTCAGTCGATTCTTGGGAATACCAGAATGATTTCCTCATTATCAACCCAAGAAGTGGACTTGGTGGACACCCATTGATGTTGGGATGACCATGGCTCACAACAGTAGATGCATACATAGGACGTCGCGCAGGCAACATGACTATTTCTAGAGGAAGTGCTACAAATAACCTCATCCTGTATCCTCTAGCTAAACCAATTCCTCCTATCATACATCAGCGGTTTCCACCACCTAGATATCCAGAAAAGAATCTATGATCTCCTCTCACATTGGAAGAGCCTCTCAAACTCAATACCAACTAGAACATGATGTGATCAGCAACTTTATTAACAGCCCAGCCATTATAAGCAACCCAACATGTCAAATGTTAAAAGTTGTTTTAGATAATGAAGCATAGGGAGATTCTTTGGAACAATTGATGGAGAAACAGATCCTCACTACTGCTATCCATAACAACATATCAGTTGAAATTGCATCGGGAAGGTTTTTGAATATTAATTCTAATTTGAATGAGAAACAACAACAAAAATTGATTCAGATCCTTTCTAAATATCACCAGGATTTTTCTTGGGAGTATCCCAACATGAAGGGCATCGATCCCCAACTCTGTACACATCATATCTATATTGAGAAATATGCCTGACCCATCCAACAGCCCCAACGAATATTGAACCCTCATCTCAGGGATGTTGTTAAAGAAGAGTTACAGAAACTATTGGATGTAGATTTTATATATCGTATTTTAGATAGTTGATGGGTTTCCCCACTAGTAATCATCCCCAAGAAGAATGGTAAATGGTGAATCTGTGTAGACTATAGAGAAATGAATAAATCTACCCAAAAGGACCACTTTCCCCTACCTTTTATTGATCAGTTCCTTGACACTTTAGCAGGGAAACAAATTTTTTCCTTCCTAGATGGTTTTAGTGGTTATAATCAGACCCAGATTGCTCTGGAAGACCAAGATAAAACTACATTTACATGTCCCAGGGGTACCTTTGCATATAGAGTATTTCCCTTTGGATTATGTAATGCTCCAACCACATTCCAGAGAGCTATTATGAGCATATTTTCTGATCTAATTAATGAAGGACTTGAATTTCATATGGACAATTTCACCCCTTATCGCATTGATTTTGATCAATCTCTAAGAAATTTGGAGAAGGTACCTGAACGATGCATTTCTACCAGGATATGTTTGAGTCATGAGAAATTTCATATGATGATGACTGAAGGTGTGGTACTAGAAAACTATGTTTCTGCAGATGGAATCAAGGTAGACCCAGCAAAAATAGGGGTAATCCTTAATCTTCCTACACCTCATACACAAACTGAGGTACGTAGTTTTCTTGGTGTTGTAGGATACTATCGTAGATTCATAGAAAAAATTTCAAGAACAACTACACCTTTACATTATTTAACCTGTAATGCATAATTTTAGTGGTCTGACAAGTGTGATGTTGCATTTGCAAATCTCAAAAGGATGGTCTCAATAGCACTGGTGCTGAGAGGACCAAACTAGAAATTGTCATTTCACATTTCTACAAATGCATCGAATATCGCCATAGGCACTGTCCTTAAACAGGAAGAAGAAAACAAACCTTATGCTATCGATTTTATTACCAAAAGTATTACTCTTGCTGAATTAAATTATAAACTAACAAAAAAATCAATTTTTAGTCGTTATACATGCTATTAATAAATTCCTCCACTATATAACAGGCTATCCAGTTATAATGTATACTGATCATTCTGATATTAAATATTTAGAAAATAAACCAATTACTAATGGGCGGGTTACTCAGTGGTTATTACTATTCAAGGAATTCAACATCACCATCAAGGATCGGCCCGGAAGAGAAAATCTCTTTGCAGATTTCTTGTCTCGCATACCCAAAATAGATGACTCTTTGACAGTTGAGGACCAATTTCCAGACGAACACTTGTTCGTTGTCACTATTAAGACACCTTGGTATGCTAATGTGGTGAATTATCTGGTAGATGGGAAACAACTAGCACACCTCTCATCAAGAGAAAGGAAACTGATCGTCCAATGCAGTGCACAGTTCACCTAGATTGGTGGATATATTTTCCACACAGGGGCTGACCTCCAAATCCAAAGATGCATAAGAGATGATGAAATTTATGATGTCTTGAAGGTGGGTCATGATGAGCCATGTCGCGTAAATTTTGTATAACACAAAAATGGGCATAATATTTTACAATTGGGCTACTATTGGCCCTTAGTATTTAAAGATGTGAAAAAGTATGTCCAGGCCTGCGATAGTTGTTAAAGGATGGGTCGACCTGGCCAAGCTAATGAAATGCCCCTGCAAGCACAAATAGTTGTAGAACCTTTCGGAAGATGGGCATTGGATTTTTTTGTCCCCTTCAACCCAAAATCAAATCATAAGGCTTATATTCTAGTTGCAACAGACTATATGATCAAATTGGTAGAGGCAGTAGCCTTGTCAAGCGCAACAGAGGAAGTGGGCATTAAGTTTCTCTTCGAATTATTTGTATGCTATGGATTATGTAGGGAAGTAATTACTGATGGAGGGTCACAATTTACATACCATAGAATCACGGCCACCATGTTCAATTATCATATTAAACACAGAGTTACTTCCCCCCTACCACCCACAGGAAAATGGACAAGTAGAAAGTAACAATAAAGTCTTGGAGGAAATTTTGACAAAAACAGTCTCAACCAACCGTTGGAATTGGGCATTCGATCTCCAAATGCCTTATGGGCCTATCAAGTGACATGGAGTAACACTACTGGCTACTCTCCTTATCATCTAGTCTATGAAAAAGAACCCATATTTACAATAGAATTTGAGATCAAGATTCTAAGGATGGCCCAGGAAATTGGAATGAATCTTACAGAGGCACATAAACAGCGCCTACAACAACTCACTGATTTAGACAAAGCATGCATGTTCACCCTACAATGCACAACTGTTATTCAACAACATAGGGATAGCTATCATGATAAACATATCAAGAAGAAATCCTTCCAAAAAGGTGATTGGGCACTTCTCTATGATTCCAGATTTCAGGATTTTCTTGGAAAATCACAGACAAGGTGGCTGGGATCGTATGAAATCCATGAAGTCCATGATAATGGCACTGTCACTTTAGTTACCATCAACGGTTCTGGTTCTCCTTTTGTAGTAAATGGACATTGACTATGACTCTACCATCAACTACTTTCAAAAGAATCCTTTTGCCAAGAAGTAAGCAAGGACCCTAATGTTCAGATTTTCGTTGGCTGGGAAGGTAACCTAGCATCTTCAACTTCATAAAATGATGATTTTTATCAGCACTGTACCTATTTTATATAGCTTCCTTTACAGATTTGATTGATTTTTTACTTTTTACCTTTTAGGGAAGTCACTTGGGAGAATAAGAACTAGAAAAAATGATTGTAGTGAATATAATTAGCACTCTTTTTTGTTCCTTGCTCCTATCTCACCTTGAAAAACCCAGTAAATATAAACCATGTTTTCACAGAAGATGAATATGTCATGTTCCACAACAAAAATTGGGTGACTGTAATGAATGCATGATACTAACAAACCATCCAATACTTTGATTATTGAATAAACCTACCCATAGAAATTGAATGAATTTAGTTGATGACTAATTAATCCTAGATTTGCTAAAACAAAAATGTCTGTGGGAGGTTTCCAATCACTAACTAAATGGTTAAAAAAAATTGAACATCATTGTTGTTGTTCATTTGAATGAAACAACTGTCATTCCCTTCAGGTGATTGTTGTTCCTTTTTGTGTACAATTGTCATTCATTTGAAAGAAACAACTGACGTTCCCTTCAGGAGATTGTTGTTCCCTTTGCCTATAGTTGTCATTCATTTCAAAGTAATGATTGTCGTCCCCTTTAATACAACCATTGTTCCCTTTGTCGTGATTGCCATTCCTTTTTCAATAGCACTGTTCCTTCAAAAGTAACAACTATTGTTCCTTCTAGGGTTTTTCCTTATTGTCATTCCTTTCTCCCAAAAGGAACGATTATTTTCTCATGAACAAGAATGCCATTATTATGTTAGACATTCTTTTGGGTATGAACTTCACTAATCAATTTTCATTAGCACCACTTTTAATGATCATAAATAACAATTTGTCATTTTTGTGTGGATTATCTAGCATACTTTATCGAATTGTTTTTGGGTTAATTTCTCCGAATTATCTTAAAAATTGTTCATAATCCATTAACCCCCATAATTCATTTCTTTCCCCTATATATATACATATACTTGAATGATAATTTTCCTTCATATCATAATAAGCATTCTAAAGAACATTTTTACTTGGCATTCTTACACTTTTTATGCCATCCCTCACTCTTAAGGAGTAGATGAGCCTCCCTTGATAGAACCAAAAAAAAAAAAAAACATATAAGAAAAGTAATAAACTTCTCCCACAAAGGATAGGGGGTCTCATCATGAACCAACCTACCATGATCATTAGATAATAACATAAGTGACATTCCCACTATGGCTACCACACCAGGGCAATGACCTTTGGCATTTTTTCATCAAAGGACAAGAGGTCTCATCATGAGCCGACTTGTTCACTTAGGTTACGATCTAGTGAGTGGAAATATCGTTATCTGGCTACCAAGCTAGGATAGTGGTATTTTTGGAAGGGATGATTTTAGGGGATAAATTTCTCTCATGGGCTAATTTTCCATGGTTTTTGCCAAAAAAAGATTCTCTATTCTAAAAATTATTAGGCCAAATTCTATAGGATAAAGTTATTTTACCTTAAAAATCGCCAAAATTTTATACAAACTATACAAAATCCTTAGAAATTTAAATATTTTTATAAAAATATCGCCAAACATTTATAGTTGGCATATGAAGGATCAGTGAGATTCACCAAGGTTTCTACATTTTAAAATAAATTTCCATCATTAAAATCATCCCTGTTTTTTGGGAAAAGATGATTCAACCTATGTATTAAGGATATAGGCTCATCTATGGGTTAAAAGGCAACCCTCTCGAGGATATGGACGCCTGCTGGCAGTAGTAGCTCTGCCTATGGTATCGAAGTTTACCTTTAAAACACAATTTTTTTTTTGTGTGTTCCTAGACTTCCTTTTCTAAAAACAATGAGGTTATCATTCTGGTTATATCCAATAACACGGGGCAGTAACAACATTATGATATGTGGAATATTTTTAAACATTTGAACAACTTTAAAAATTTCTTGGAATCTTTTTCCTTAAACAATTTTTGAACAAAGGTATTTAAATTTGAATTTCCCACAAAAAAGTGATTATTGGTCATGATTACCATTAACGTGCTTTTGAATTTTATTAATGATTGTTCTCCCAGTGGCGACAGAAGCATAGTAATCACCCCTCACTTGAACTACCTACCATTATTACACTCGCACATTTCGACAGTCGTGGTCAACCTTTCCATTTATGAGGGGGCGGATATTCTGCACATTTACCGATAGATCATAATGATTTCAATAAATGGGAAAACTCACATTTTTATACACAATCGTTGTTCTATGATATTTTCTATTTCTAGTGATATTGTTTCCAAAGTTGGTAGATTTAAGCTACAACAGGGAGAGATAGTTGTCCTTATATGTTCACAGAAGACATGGGTGGCCGAAGTGTACGCCGAGAGCCCACATTATTGTAGGTAACCGACCAAGAAAGGGAAATTTTACATCGTCTGGGGTGGATAGATTACTTCAACAGATTGCAAGGATATGACATGAATATCACACTAGAATTTTTCCAGAATTTGCAGAGAGGAGTCTCCATGGTCCGAGACATAAAAATTATGGTCACTGAGGAAATTATAGTAGAGGTTACAGGCCTCCCCAATGAATGCATACAGTGGACTGGGAAGTATACAACGCTTAAGGAGGCTGTGGAATATTTTGCAGAACCTGGAGAAGAACTCGATAAAAAAGGGAAGGGACTCAACCCTAGTGCTTTCAACGAGCCATAAAGGGAGTTAGCAGGAGTAATACAAAGGTATATCACATGTGATGGGAGGTACGATGTAGTGTAGTCGCGCCACCTCAAATTGTTAGCAGAACTAAAACAAAGGTTAGTCATAAATCTTCCATTTTTTTTAAATACCATGTTACATGAAGTTGTTGCAAGAAATCAGAAGGCTAAAGACCCTGTCACCATAATTAGTCACCATGGAATAGTTAAGTTAATAGTAAACAGGGCCTTGAGCCAAACTCAAATAACTTGGGGTGATATAATCGAGGCTGATAGGCCCCTACAAATCGAACAACCCAAAATTGACAAAGAAACTTGCTCACAGAGAATTGATACAGCTCAGGAAGAAGGAGGAAGTGCCCAAATTAAAACTCCACTACCCCAGCCGAAAATTGAAGTATACCCCATCCAACTAGTAGAAACCCAGACCAATCAGGTAGAAACATCAAGGAAGAGGATAAAAAGAAAAATTGTTGTTCCTGGTACCTCTACTATGAAACAAAGAAGGGGAAAAAAGAAAATTCAACCTAGAAACATAGAGCAAGTTGTGTAGGTAGAATAACCTTCACAAGACACTCAAGAAAATGCACAGATAGAACAACCATCACTCAAAAACCTTACAAAAAAGTTCTTCAAAAGTTATGAGGTAGAAATGGATCAAGTACTGGGGAATTTAGGAACATCAGTTACCGAATATACAAGCAGGTATGAAGAACATTGAGCACCAACTTCTTCTTCAAACCCTACCTTGGACCTCCCTGACATAGAGATGTCATTTCTCAAATATGTAGCATAGACAAAACCTCACATTGAGGTAAATAGTCTTGTAGAACAGACAGAGCACACAGAAGAAACATGGGAACAGTTAGTAGTTGATCAAGGTGAGGAATACCTTGACATTCACCATAAATAGAAAACAATAGGAAAACACCACAATAAAATTAGAAAATTGAAAAAGGAAAACATGATACTGAGAAAAAGGGTTAAAAAAATCAAAGTACTGAAGCAGAAAGTTGGTAGACTCAAAGAAATAATTAAATAATTAAGGAAACAATCGGGGCAAGCTGATAAGGCGTATGAAAGGAATAAATCCAAAATACCTAGAACAGAGGGAAGGAACCCACTTCCTAGGAGGACATTTCATACAAGTTATGTTGCAATACAGACATAATTGTCTGCTCATGTGGAAACAACAGAGATATAAACTAAAAAAAGATTCCAGTAGCAGAAGAAACAATTGTCCAAACTGAGGGAGTGCCTCCTACATATTTCCTTTCTCCTTCAGAGACAACTAATGCAGAGACCTAGACAGATGCCCCAACAACAAAAGAGATAATTGTTCAGACTGAGGAAGCCTTTTTGTCTCCCAAACAGAGTGCCACTATTGTCAGGTTGGAGGCAGAGCTGATGCAAACTCAAAAGACTCTAACTCAACGTAGGAGTGAAATGGTAACCATGGCAAAGCATCAAAAAGTTTTCAAACAATGTAAGAACATGTAAGCAATAGAGAATGTGTCTTTTGCTGAGCTCAACAGATCTCAAGGAAAGGTGAAGAAAGTATAGGGCCAGTTAGATAATTTTTTGGATAAAATCAAAGAAATTTTCTCTGTCTATTCTGATATAGTATATTGCAGGGCTCCTGCCACTAATTGCACCCTTTTTCTATTATAACGCTATTTTTTGCTAAGGATAAAAGATATTAGAGAAGAAAAACCTTTTGAGTTCAACACTATTTATGATTTTGTTTCATGCTTTAGAGAACAAGAAGAAGGAGTGCAATACTTTCTGTGTGAGCTATACCTTCATAACTTCATCTCGGGAGAAAATAGAAAACAGAACCCTAATCCTTTCATTGGGAACATACAGTTTCAAGCATTCTTTCCTTTTACCAAGAAACAAACCAGGTGGGATAAAGAACACAATACCTTCATGAAAATGGAGACTGGGCTAGACCTCTAGATCAAAGGGAAACCTCCTAAATATTTCGTAGCCATTATGCAACACAAAACATTCATGAAGAGGGAGGGGGTTGTATACTCTTCATCTCCTATCGACTGACGGGTTGTATGTTTAGGCCTACCATATTTTAGGGGCTTAAATAAGAAGATATTGGTGCTTCCAAACTAAGATGGGATGCCTCCCCAAATTCAGTCAAGAATAGGGAACCCTTTGGTTTCAGAAACTTTCATGCAGCCACCTTCAGGTTGGAAATGTATGCTAGAATGATCCTGGATGAAGGACCTGCCTGGATTGGGTGAAGATATAGTCCTATGATTTTTTGGTATCCTCCACAAGGTTACCGAAGTGATTATCAAATTAATAAGAAGAAGGAAGAAGCTTCTTTTGCAAAGCTCAGAAGTAAGAATGGGTTCAAGAAACCTGGTGAACAAACCTCTCCTCCTTTCATCATCACTGCTTTACATGTAAAATCTTTGCTTGCATGAGGACATGCAAGAAGGTAAGCTGGGGGGTATGTTGAGTTGAGAAAAAGGTACAAATATCCTCCTTATCATCATGGTGTATGATATAACCTTGATTGACGTTTCCATTAATTAGAGATAATTAGGAAATAAAATGATCAAAAAGTATTCTAGAAATATTATTGAGTGATATTAGATAATTTCTAAATTTCATTTGAATTGTTTGGTTTTATTGCAGGAATGGACAAATATTCTTAAACTCAAGATGTCTAGGGTGATTTTGAAGATGCGCGGACTGTTGGAGGTTGAAGAAATCATGCGCAAAGCAATTTTGAGGAAGATTGATTCTCTATTTTGTAATCTTTATAAATAGTAAGAGCAATCTTGAGGATCTCTCAATCCTCGGGATAGCTTAATTTACCCATATCATTGTAATATATAGAGGGTAATGAACCATAGAGAAACATCTAATAAATTTATCCAAGTATTTGGATCTCTGAATTGCTCTGTACAAGCAGTCTATTTTAAATGTTGTACCAGTTATGGAATTAATAGAAGCTTTGAGCGTTTTTACCATATTTGCATACTGAATTTCTAGCATCAATGCTTCTGAAGACCGTGGGCCCAGTCGAAAGGAGTTACTGTCTCAATATGTAGTCATATCAATTTAATTTCAGTTCTGTGATTTAAATCTCTTTGCAACAGTTAAGATAAATGCATGAGTGTGTTGATGTTTTTTATAAATTGGTTATGTTGTTTGATTACATAATATAGATGCTTCATTTGAATTTTATCGATTGTTGTTCCATTTCCCATTGTTGCAGTTTGTTGATCGCCAAAAAGATCAAGAAACAGAGAGGGAAAAAGGCCAAAAATCAGTCTAAAACAAGGGGGACAGTCTTGTAATCAAGCAAACAGGGTGTCCAAGGGAGGAGAACACTTCCTAATAGATTGGAAGACAATGTCTAGGATGCACCTAAGTGGTTCAACATGGGGTGTACATAAGTAGGGGATGCTTTGTAGGTCACTAGGGGGGAGTCTCCTAGCTCTAAACAAGCCAAAAATATCCAGAGCTAGTGAAATCCAACTCAGTCTCAGTAGAACACTAATAAAATACTTTGTAATCTACTCAAAGAGGGTGAAAACATAGATAAACTCACAAAGAAACCATTCAAAACAACAATGCAAAAGGAAAGAGGTTAAAAACCAAGGAAATACTCGTTGCCTAGTATGGTCGCCAAAAAATGTTGTGGGAAATCTCACCCTGTGGACAGGTTGAGTTCTCCTTAGCTAGGTTTTCTTCACCTAACACAACTATAACAAGTGGACACTAACATTCCTAGTGTCCATCCATTTTTGCATGAAATAAGAGAGACAAAAGAAGGAAATGAGGCATGTTTTATGTTGGTTGTCCTCACTACTCCTTGTCATTCCGAGGTTGGATCCATTCCATCTCCAAACGTATTCTACCTACAAAAAAATAGAAATATCCTCCTCTTCTACTACTTGTAACAAGTTAGATGAAAACTATATTAACTAGGTTGCAATCATTCATACATAAATTGAAACAAGACGAAAGTAAGGAAATAGGCAAAGTTTATTGATATGAGAAACATGAAAAACTTACAATCATGACGTGTTGTAAGCCTTCCTCCATGCTTCTCCTTTCCAACCCCTTATGTGCACTGCTAGAATACTATTGAACTATCTCTGAGATCATAGGTTTGATATCTCCATAATTTCTCCCTTTTACTCATGAATGGCATCGTTTATATAGGACATGGGAAGTCTAACCACCATAGGGAATTAAGGGACTGGTTGAGGATCAGGTTATTAAGGTTAAAATTCTTCCTCCTTAGGTTAGGATTTATTTCCCAAAATGGAGGATCTCGATCTCATAAGCCATCTCGAGCGGTATTCACAAAGCATGCATTGTTTGGTACAAAACCTTGATCCATGACCAAATTCTCCACAATTGAGACAAGTGGGAGGTTTTCTTCCCCCTCCTACATATCCTTGGTCATGACCACACCCATATCCTCCTATAGGACCTCCTTGGTATCTTCCTCTCTTAGAAACTCTGTGATTTCCACACTTATGTTCTTCCTATACCTTGAACGCATCATGGGTATTCTCTTGCATCAAGTGAAGTGATCGACAGTTATTGACATCATCTCCCACATATTTACAAAACTCGTAGAACATAGTATGATGTGTCTTTTGATACTTCTACAAATTTGGGTAGCAGGATGGTACATTTCCCCACTATCATCATATATCATAGCATTTCGTCTGTCCAGTTAAGAATGGACTCGACGCACCTATCGCCACATAATTTGGAAGTGCAGGGAATTTGTCCCTGTAATTCCCCTCAGCATGACATGAAATACACCAAATTTTCTTGTGCATGACTTTCATCTTTCAGATTTCTTGCAAATGCATCATCAAGTTGGTTGGTTGTGAGTACAATTGTTCCAATCCTGCTAGCATCTCTACCCCTCCTAGTATAGCTTCTGACGCATTTCAATTTCTACCACCTCCACTTGAGTCATCACCTTATGCTAGGTGAGCGGGACTTAGATATGCGGAAGCAACCCCATAATAACCATTATATATGCTCCACGTCCTAGATTTGGAATGCCATCCTATCCAATAAAATCTTAAACCACTGGTCATAATCCTACACGGTTTTTCCTTCTTATTTCTTAATATACTTTATCTCAATAATACAATAAGATTCATACTTAGGATTTTGATGTTCCTTCACTAAACCACTTTTTATATCCATTAGAGACCTCGTCTGTCCCGTCGGTGCAATGGACTTCTAATTCATGTATCACATCATGGCTTTGCCCGTGAATGTGGTTTCCACTTGTGCGATATTTGTTGATTCATTTGTGATTCTCTTCACATACCATATTTATTCATGCATGACCCAATGTTTTTTTGCATCATCTTTACCAGTTCCATGGAAAACAAGTAGCCTAAAGGTGTTATCCTAATTTTCCATCATCTCTCTCAAACCAACTCCTTTGATCTTATTTCTGGTTAAACCGCTTACTATTGATAACCCTCTTGGTGAAGAGGTATTGGCTTTGCCTTCTTCTTCTCTCTCCTTTTCTCTTATTTCTTCTTATACTCTTTATCCTACTCTAATCACTTCACTATATATTGTTATTTCTTCATGATTGAAAACATGCAAGGGGGGTGGTTGAAAGGGGGGGGTAATTCCATCTCCTTCTGATATTTATTATGAGGGGACCTAGAAAGTTTCTTACTTCCATCCATGCAAGACCATCTACAATTTCTAATTATTCTCCCCCGCCACAAGGGGGTCCTACATATTCCTCTTCTTCTCCTTCACCTCATCTTCTTCATAGGTTGTGGCACTCTACAATAGACAAGGGTTTTAGACTTCGTCACCTCAGCCCCTAGGACTGTTCCTCCTACTGGTATTCTCATTGGACAACCTACTCTTGAAACTGCATCTCTTCACGGTCCTATATGTGACTGTGCTCCAACCTAGCACAACTCCTTCTTCTGCACATCCTCCAGGTGCATACTCTCTTCTTTTCATCCTAGAGATGACCCTTCATCACACACCTCTTACTCTCTTTTTTTCACATGTCTTCTTTTATTTCCTACTTATATCAACTCTTCTTGTATATCTCTCAGATCTCTCTCTCCTCTCATCTTCTAGGTCCATCCCATTCTTCAACTCATCTCAACAATTTTTGGATCCTCCTCAATGAATCCATTTCCTCTCTCA
>JASDQU010014408.1:120337-131170 GCA_032191745.1 Picea mariana
TTTTGTCAATTTTCATGCACATCATCCCTTTCTCTATGAACAACATCTTTATCAAGAGTGAAATTTCTTCTAACATTCATTTCCTTGGACCTTCTCTGAACTTTCTTTCAACCTCACTAAAATAATTAGTGTAATCCACAACAAATTCAATAATATAACCCTCTTTTACTCTAGAAAACTAGAATTCAATGGCTCGAGTCAACTGATTTTCCAATACTTTCAATCTATGAAGTGTATCTTGATCCAAAACCGCTAGTTCTAAAGGCCACATGGTATAATTGGTAGCATTTTCCTTTTGATCCATTTATATAGAAAAAAAGGAAATCCACCCAAAAAAATCTCATGCGTATCCTTATAGAAATACTTATCTTTCCAATGTTTCACATTCACTCTCATATCATGAGTTTCTTCCAGGGAAAACTCATGCTCCTTTCTAGTTAGTCAGTCTTGAATTTCCTCCTAATATGGATACCACCTCGTCTCTTGCCTTCATCGTTCCTTACAATATTCTCAGGTCTCGACAATAGAACCATTTGTTGGCATTGTTTCACACTTGCAAGTATCCTTATTAATGTTGAGAAGTTTTGATCCAAGGTTCATTCAAAGTTGAACAAAAAAAAACAAAAATCATCATCACAAGAATCTTTAGCCAAGGCCAAACAAGGTCTCACTCGAGATACAATGAGGATAAAAAATACCATCTATTCTTGTGACAGGGATGAAGGATTAAAGACAAAGGCATCCATCTAGGATGGAACTCATGCAATCTGTGAACAACACTTTACTATTATCAATTTGTAAAAAAATACAGAAAAATAATCAAGTAACACACTAATGACACACGATAGATCAGACCTATTGCAACTTTGTTATTCTATCCATTCCATAGAACAAAGTATACATTAATAAAACTATATTCAACAAAAACAGATCCACATGTCCTCTTTATATAATTCCTTAGACTTACAACATACTTCTTCTTGTGAATACTTATAAACCTCATACATATGACATAATTAGACTTATATTCAAAAGAATTACAACATTACAAAGGATCATAGTGAGCTTCGACACACAACACTCAATGAATCTTCTACATGAGTGTCTAAATCTCTCACCATATAACTCTATTTATGATGTCGTTGCTTCCTTTTATATCTTTGTTTGTTCGATAGCTCTGTCTCTTTCTGCTTTGATCCACTCACTCTATTGAAAATCTACCTTTCACTCTTGTGACACATGCCTACAGTCCACATAAATTATTTGAATCAAGGAAATCTCTAGTGCCTCACCACCTCATCTTTTTTTATCTCCACACTCCCTTTTGTTTCTAGACTTAATCATTAGAGAATATTTCACAACGATTCCTTTATTTTTTCACTGTGTGAATTCTTGTCTTCTGACGCTACTAGAAAAACTCAAACCAATGCGCATATTCCATATCTTGGATTTGGCATGCACTATAAAAATTTGGTCTGGTGTGCACTTTTTATTCTTATTTTTGAATTTATATTAGGCACGTGCAAAACTGGAATGTAAATGTATAAAACATTGAATAAGTGCATAGAAAACTTAGAATGAGCATGCACAACTTTGTTTCTGCATGCACACAAAATTAACCCAAAACTTTGGATGCCAACATGGTAGGAAGAAACCTATTCTTTAGGCCTTTAAGGAAGACTTCTTTCATTTGTTTCTAAGAACAACACCTTGAACCGACACACATGACCTTCAAAGTGTATTTGTTGCTTCTTAGTGGCAATATTGGCACCATTAGGGTTTTTGGAGAAGTAGATATTGACCTGAAGACTTGGACCAAGGTCAAGTGATGAAACTTTCTCGGTAGGCCTAAAGAGTGGATTCTAGAGATCAATAACCATCATTGAGTCTTCAAAGAACCACATATGATCTCTCTAGGAGATACTTATCCTTCAAGTTGCAATACAAGTTCTATTGGAAGGATTTAAGCAGAGATTGTAGATCATGGGTAAATAAACATCGTAGAGGGAGGAAAATAGATCCTTAGGACCTAAATTAACCTTCAAAGTATCCAACTTCAAGGACAATTCCTTGAACCACCACATGTAATGGTTTGAGAGTAACATCCCCCACCCAGTTGGGATATGGGAATATTGTTTCCATGACCATGATTAGGGGAGGAAAATCAAGCCTTGAGCCCTAAAGGTAGCTTCTAATGTTGAAGGGAAATGAAAAAGGACTTGAACCACCATATACGACCTTTATATGGGATTCTTGTCTGTTAGGAGGGGATATGATATATATTGGAAGGATTTCAGTACTATATTTGGATCATGATGGCTTAAACATGGTTAGGGGATGAAACCTTGGCCTTATTCCCTAAAGAAATATTTTAGGCATATGGGGAGAATAATTTCAACTCAAACAGGGGTCTTGAGGACCTAGACATGGTGAGGGGAGGAAACATGAACCTTAGGCTATAAAGGAAGTTTATATCCAACCAAGGCTAAGAAGGATGCCTCAAACAACCAAACATGTCCTCTTGAGGGTATCCCTAGCCTATGATTAGGGTTGGTGATACCACTTGGTGGTTTTGAGTAGTAGGTATGTGTGTCATGACCTTAAAAATTTTATAGGGAACAAGTCCATGCCTTAGGTACTAAATAAAGATTCAATCCATCCAATTCATGGCTCTAAATGCCCCAAATATTTCTTTATGATAAAAGGCATGTATTTCTTCCCTAGATCATTTCCAAGGTCCTAAGAAAGATACCTACTTCTAAAAACCACCTAGTGGCATCAACATCCACAGTCATAGGCCAATGATACCCTCATAAGGCTATGTGTGGTTATTCAAGGAATCCTTCTTGGCCCTAGATAAACAAAAGATTCATTTACAACCGAAGGTTCATGTTTTCTCCTCGAATCATGTCCAGGGCCTCGAGACCCATTTTTGAGGTGACATTATTCGCCCCAAATATCTAAAATATTTCTTTAGGCCATAAGTCTATGGTTTCCTCCCCCAACCATGTTTAAGGCACCATGACACAACTCTAGTGCTAAAAACTTTCCAATAGATCCCATATCTCCTCTTAAAGTATAAATATCCCATAGAAAGGTCCTATTCCGTGGCTCATGTTCTCATTCATGTCCCTTCAACCTTAGAAGATACCTCAATGGATTGAGGATTGAGTTTCCTTCCTCAACCATGGTTGAGTCTACTATGGATGCCTCAAATATTTCTTTAGGACCTAAGGCATTTCCTTCTCCCCTAAATCATTTCTAGTGTGTTGGGACACATACCTACTTCTTAAAACTAGTTGGTGGCACTAGCGTATCTAATCATAATCTAATGACACGTGGTCCTTAAGATTTTGTATGGGGTTGTTTGAGGCATCCTTCTTGGCCCTAGATGGATATAATCTTACCTTAAAGCCTAAGGTTCATGTTTCCTCCCCTCACCATGTCGAGAGCCTTATGACCCATGTTTGAGGTGACATTATTGGCCCCAAATGCCTAAAATATTTCTTTAGGGCCTAATGCTAGTGTTTCCTCGCCAAACCATGTTCAAGACACTATGATCCAAATATAGTGTTAAAAAACTTCCAATATATCCCATACCCTCTCTTAAAGGAAAAATATCCAATTAAAAGGTTATATGTGGTTGTCCAATTCTTCATTCATGTCCGTTCAAGCTTAGAAGTTACCTTTATGGATTGAGGTATTTCCTCCCCCAACCATGGTAAAGGAAAGTAGACTCATACATATATCTCAAAACCTTCTAATAATGCCCATATCCCAACTAAGAGGGATATAATACTCTCAATACATTACATGGGATGGTTTGAAGCATTATTCTTGGATTTGGATGCCTATAATCTTACATTGGGTCCCAAACCTTGATTTTTATACCTTGAACATGATTATTCCCACACAACCTATACTTGGTGCTCGGCACCTCCTAGTGGTTTCCACATTGCAACTCAAAGTACAAACATCTCATAGAGATACCATTTTTGGTGATTTGAGGACTTAATGTTAGACATTCGGCTTAGGTTGATGGACAATTGGTATGTATTGTTAGTTGTCATTGATGTCAACCATTGGAGAGTGATATTGTAGATTGATGTCAACCATTGGAGAGTGATATTGTAGATTGATTTCAACCCTTAGTGATTGATGTCAACCCTTGGAGAAAGTTAGGTAGTGAATTCTGGTAGCACAAAGGTTTGGGTAATGGACCCAAGGTTGTTTCATGTATAATGGCATGATTTTTAATCTATTTTAAGGTAAGAATATTCTATATGGATAGTATGTGTCATTCCATTTCTAGTGGTATGTGTAACTTCACATAACTCCTCACGGTTGGAGAGTTATGGCCATGAGAAGTTGGAGAACCCAGGTTTGAGTAATGGACCCAAGTTTGTTTGATGGATAATGGTATGAGTTTTGATATATTTGTAGGAAAGGATCTTATAGATGGATAGTAAATTTCACGCCATTTATAGTGATATGTGTAACATCACATAACTCTTCACGGTTACAGAGTTATGGCCATGTGAAGTTGGAGAACCCTCATGAGTCATCTAGAAGCACCAAAAAGGTCAAAGTAGTCAAAGTGATTTAAGAGATTTTAGAAGTTAAATAATAAAGTGAAGTGATGAGTGTACTATAAGTCAAAGTGAATACAAAAGGAATTATTTAAATAATAAAGTTAATGGAGAAATTAGAAGTGGGTTAACCCTAAAATAAGGAAAGTGGGTTAAGATGGTTAAAAAGTAACCCCTCGAGGAAGCTACATGAAAGTATAAATAAAAGGCAAGAATCTCTCATTTTAATCACAATTGATAATATTGAATATATAAAGGTTACTGAGGTAACCAAAGGATATCTAAGCATAATTTCAGAGGGAAGTTGAAGTAAAGAAGGCTGAAATTCAAGGGAGGATAAATTTTTTTTATGATGTTTTGTAAGGTATGTTATTTATAGGTCATCTCACCATTTTGGCCATAAATTTTGTTCTAGAATGATTCAAATCATGAAATTTTGATGCACCTGAGGAAACATATCCAAGTAGTTGTGGTACAAATTTCATCTTGTGGGGCTTTGTATTTTTGGAGTTTCACTCAGTGGAAAATAATGTGTGTGGCTAGTCCTAAAACTAGTCTAAAACAGGTGTTTCAAGTAAAAACGTCATAACTTCTTCATAACATATCCAAATTCAGTAAAACAAAATCTGTTGGTTAGAATAGAGTCTTTAGTATTATGTGTAAAATTTTCAGATCCATACAATAAATATTATGTGTGGGGCACGCTCTACAAGTTCACTCTCTAGTATATGACATAATTCAACAAGGTATGCCATTTTTGCTATAACTCCTTTTATGAGAGGTTCCAAGTAGTTACACCTGGAAGAATTGCATAAAACACACTGAAGAACATTGTGTATTATTTTCAAATCTTTATTCATTACAGCTACATAGTTATGATTATTTCAAGTTAGGGTTGTTGACTAATCCAAAACTAGTCATGTGAGACTAAAGTAAAGTTTGATGAAAATGCTAGTATCTTGTTGTTAAAGTTAAGGAAGGTTTGTATGTATTTGATAATATACACTAGGTCTATTACAGAGTTACAAATCATATTTGGATGATGAAATTGATGAAGGATTTTGGTTGAGATACATGTTGGGTACATGGTTGAGACAAGTAGTTGATGAGTTGGCACATACATGAGGTGTATAGTTGATGATGTTGGTACATATTGATGAGTCATAGTTGATGAGTATTTGATACATGATTGGTACATACTCAATACATGGTTGGAGGCACTTGTTAGTAGTATTGTTGACACATGGTTTATGGATGATCTAACATACTTGTATTGGTATATTATTAGAAGCACATATTGATCTTGGTGATGATTATGAGTTGTTGTGTTATGCTTGGTTGATGCACATATTTGCAAATTGTCTTGGTGATTGATCTTGGTGAGTAGATCTGATTTGGTTGATAAGATTGATGAGACATGTTGTTTTGATAGGTTGTTTGGACAGGTTGTTGTGATAGGTTATTTGTACAGTTTTGGTGCATGGTTGATGCACTTGTTCATGGTATAGGTTGAGGTACAGGTTGGTGCACAGTTGATGCAATTGTTTATGCTATAGGTTGATTACAGGTTGTTTGGTACAGGTTGGGGCATGGTTGATTCACCTGTTTATGGTACAGGTTTATTACAGGTTGAGGTACAGGTTGATGCATGGTTCAGGTTATTGGTACAGGTTGTTTGGTGCAGGTTGATTGGTACAGGTTTATTGTAGTATATCTCACAGTGATAGTGTGATAGTGGTTCCATCATTCTACTTATACATCAGGGCAATTGGAAGTGGAAAGGATAGGTGGTTGTAGCCACCTTACTATTGTAGCCAGAGAACATAGGGGGTTGTAGCCTCCTTTTGGTTGTAGCCAGAGAATTGGGGAGTTGGAGCTTCCTTCTAGTTGTAGCCTGAGAAACTAGGGGGTTAGAGCCTCCTTCCAGTTGTAGCGAGAAAACAAAGGAAGTTGGTGTTTCCAATGAATCTAATTCTTAAAGAAATATAAGAAAAAGCATTATGTGGTTTTATCTCGGTTTGGGCTTCCATGTAAAAGACTAGTGTATTGTGTATGTGTCTAATTGCTCATTTGTTCATTGTTTATTTACTCTCCAACTATTGGATGATAGTGATACATTGATATAACACTTACATTTTATGGTGAAAAAGTATTAAATTTCTCTATTACTAATTCACCCCCCCTCTCAGTAATCCAACAATTGGTATTAGAGCTAGTTCCTTTAGGAAACAATTTAACCACTGGAAGGATATCATGGATTATTCTGAGAATGGAGTACCAATGTTTAATGGTCAGAATGGTTTTAAGTATGAGATGTGGAGCAGAAGGATGAAAGTATTTTTACATGCACAGGGAAATTATATTTGGCTATCAGTTGTTACAGGATATGATAGTTCAAAAAGGGCAAAGACTGCATCCAAGAAGGAATTGAAGAAGAAAAACAAAATAGCAATGGATTTCATTTGGGAAGGATTACCTAATTCAGTAAGAGAAAAGGTTGGTAAATTCTCATCAACCAAAGAAATTTGGGATAAGTTACATGAAATATATTCTTCACCCATCGCAAATTCATAAAATGCCAAAGAAGATGCAGATACAGATCAAGAAGTATTATGTTCACCGTGTCAAACAAATTCAGAAGATGAAGAGTATATACCATAGGTATTTTGTTTTTCTTTAATTGTGAAAAACATGGACATCTTGAAATAGAATGCCACGAAGGAAATGAGACAGAAAAACTAATTGAAAAGGAAGACAATTATGAAGCATAATTGATTAGTGATTTAGATGAACTAAAAGAAGAAAACAAGTCACTCAGGAAAGAATTGATGAAACAAAAGGAAAGTGTTCACATTTTTGAATAACCATAATAGGTCATCGAGAACTTAAGAACTCATCTAGAAGAAGCCAGAAAGATCAAAGAAAATATTCAATATCAAAAACAGTATTTGGAAGCCAACATAGAAGCACAGAAGGAAGAAGCAGAAATGAGAGAGAAGATATTGACAGATCATCTTAAGGAAAGAATTAACGATCTAAACCATCTTGAGGTAGAGTTTTTTCAATAAGAGAAAGGACTTGAAGAAGAAATAATCACATTAGAAATTTAGCTTGAAGAAGCGAAAAGAATAGAATAAGTCATGAAGTCTCAGATAATGAAGAAAGAAGAAGAGGCTGAGAAGCTTGAAGAAGAAGTTGTCACATCGATAAGTAAAATTGTCAAGCTAAAAAAGAACGTTGAAGAGACAGAAACATCCACATCGGTTATAGAGAATGAAGAGAACCACTCAAGATTGCTAGAAAAGAATGAATAAAATAGAAATAGTTATGCAAAAGTACTGAAAGGAAGGAATCATGGTCAACCAGAATCTAAGAAAACTATTGAAGATACATATTCAAGAATACCATTCATGTTCAATCTACAAAGAAGCTTCAATCATGATCATGATCAGTCAAGGCAGAAATTTAGAAGCACTACGCCACAAAGAAGATCATTCACTCCTAGGTATGAAAATTTATTTTATGATCATTATTTTTATTGTACTAATTTTGGACATAAGTTTGCAGATTGCAGGGATTATAAAAGAAATGTTCAAGCAATAAGTGCATATGTGGCCCCACGTAACATTGAATGTTACAAATTCCATAACTATGGACACATAGCTAGTGATTATAGAAGCATGATCAATACTTCCATGAGAGAGAACACTGATTTCGGATATAGGAAAGTATGGAGAAGAAAACATGAAGAACAGCTGAAAAAAGACCAAGTCCTAGAGATCGCAAGATTGGCAATAAAACAAGATGAATAGAAGTCTACAGAGAAAAATGAAGATGTTAGATACATGAAGGTTTGGAAAATAACTGAAAGAAAATAAGGACAGGTAAATAAGGAACAGTTTCAAGAGATTGTACTTTCAGGCTTTGTAGTGAAAGATGAATCCACAGACATAAATAAAGAAGTCAGAGCTCAGAGAGATGATGAATCTACTAATGAATATGACGATGAATCTACCAATGAAGATGGTGATGAATACACATTAGAGTAGGAATTTGTGTGAGACATATGGCTTAGGTACTTCCAGGTAATATGAGTATTAGAAAGGGGGATTCTATGCGATATTTGTGACAGACCCAAGAACCATCCTTCGAGCAACGTGCATAGTTTGAGAAGACAGATCCAAAGCATTCAGTTAGAAGAAGTACAACTTAATGGATTAATCAAGACTTCATGATAGTATAGTGATAAATGGGTCAACATTATGAACAGTTGTGCAAGTAGAGTCTTGGACAGTATGGACAAGAGCATGGATTCATAGATTGGTTCAAAGAGTGGTTCAGAGATGAAGGAACATTATCATAATGGATGATAATTACACAGGAAATGGAATGAACAATGCTAATGGATTCCAAATTGACAGATATTTTTTGGACACATGCAGTGCATACAACAGTTCACATTCAAAACAGAGTAATTCTCATAAACATCAATGGAAAAACTCCCTACGAACTATGGAAAGGAAGCGCAGACAACAACCTCTACATCAAGGTAACTCAAGGTGGTATTTTATTAATTGAAATTTATGTTGATGATATTGTTTTTGGAAGTACTAATGACAGGTTAAGCCAGAAATTTGCAAAGGATATGGAGAATGAATTTGAAATGTCATTACTTGGAGAACTATCCTTCTTTCTGGGTCTTTAGATATGTCAAAGAAACCAAGGAATTTTTATTTCTCAAACTAAGAATATCAGAGAAATGCTAAGGAGGTTTAGAATGGAATATTGCAAACTAGTTACCACTCCTATGCAAACCAGTTGCAAGTTGAGAAATAATCATGATTCAAAGTCTACAAACCAGAGGCAATACCGTCAATGATTGGTAGCTTACTATATGTGAAAACATTTAGACCATATGTAATACATATATATGGACAGGTGGCATGATTTCAAGAATCACCAAAGGAATCTCATGTCTTAGCAGTAAAGAGGATTTTCAGATATCTCAAAGGAACAGAAGAGTTTGGATTATTGTATCCAAAAGGAAAGGATCTATCACTTATTTCCTACACACATGTAGATTGGGCAGGTTGCATTGATGACCAACAAAGCACTAGTGGAGCAACATTATACTTAGATATACGGTTTGAGTACGATGAGCCCATTCCAATCTATTGTGATAATACAAGCGCCATCAATATCTCAAAGAACTCGGTGATGCACTCCAAGAATAAGAACATTCTAATAAAGTATCACTTTCTATGGGAATAGGTTGTAGAGAAGAACATCAGAGTTGAATATCTGGGCAAAAAATAACAAGTGGCATACATATTTACAAAACCACTTCCAAGGGAAGCCTTTGAGTATTTTCACCAGAGACTCGGAGTAATATCTGTTGGGTATGTGTTATATTCTTTGCACGAGTTATATTTTCGTCGGTTTCGGGCCGACATATTATCGTCGGGCCGACATATTTCCGGGACGACATATTTTCGGGACCACATGATATTAGGTGGTTTTCGGCACATGGTTTTTGCCGATGGTTTTCTATTTCCGGTTAAGGAATTAGGGTTTTGGACTAATCCAGGTCATTGGGTTAGGGTTTTGGATGCCACTGGCTCCTATATGTATATNAATGTAACAAAATGTGTATCAATATAATATATGTTGGTTTTCCCGGTTTGGGTTTCCAGGTGAAAAATCTCTGTGTAATGTTTGTATTTGCCATTGTATCTTTTTCTGTTCTTTTATGAATATCAGTTTGCAGTAGATATTGTACAAGGTTATAATTTACATTTGGTATCAGAGCCAGGTTGGCTTCAGGGGGACGCCTTTGTCGTCAAGGGTTTGGCTCGGGACTGTGATAAGCCTTGTTACAATGGGAGATCTGCGGTATTGTTTTTTTCAGGTGAAAAGAAATGGCAAGCAATTCGAAGATGGAGATCGAGAAGTTTAATGGGAAAAGCTTTGAGCTGTGGAAGCTCAAGATGGAAGATCTTTTGGTGGAGAGAAATCAATGGATCGCGGTAGATCCAGGTACGGAACCTATAGGAACTTCTGCAGATGACTGAAAAAAGATGGATCAGAAGGCAAAGAGCACAATTCAACTATGTCTCTCCGATTCAGTATTACTGAATGTGTCAGAGGAAGCTACAGCCAAAGATTTATGAGAAAAGTTGGGGAAGTTGTATCAGTCTAAGTCCCTGGTAAATAAACTATTCCTGAGAAAGAAGTTGTATAACTT
>JASDQU010014408.1:131270-155122 GCA_032191745.1 Picea mariana
CTACAATGAAGATGTCGATCTGGAATGATCAACAGATGGCCAAGAAGATAGACCATAGATAAGAGCTACTACAAAATGCTCCCTCTAATACAAAAGATGCCTCCAAAGGCTGAATAAGAAATGAAGATCAATACAAGCAGATCTGAATTCCAAACTCTCCAGCTGAGGAATGCCACACTCCAATAGAAGGTTGAAACCCTCAATAACTCGGCCCTCCTGTTAAAAGTGTCCAATCACCCTAATAAATATGCCAACTGATAGATCGAGCGATGGTAAGAACAACCCAGGTGACCGAATCTCCAAGATCCCTCTCAATCTCTGTAGATCTGAAATCCCCCACTAAATGGTGCACCCCACTGGATGACTGAAACCCAAGATAATTCGGCCCTGCTGAAGGAGGCCTCCAAATTCTTTGAAACTCTCCATAAATATACATCGGGACACTCCAAGTCACTAGGTAAAGTCTTAGGGTCAGATCTGAAGTGTAACCCCTCCAAACAGACTAGATCTGGATCTCAAAAATGCCCTCCTTCTCTTCAATTCGCCCCACTGCTCAAGAAATAATCTAAGCCATAAAACTGTCTCAAAAAGCACTAGATATGATTTCCAAGGCCCTGCAATGAAACCCAAGTGATAGAATCCTCAACGGCCTTGTCAATCTCCTACAACGAATCTCTCTCCAAAGATGGTGCACCCCTCTTGCTGGAATCCCTCAACTGGTGCACCCTCTCTCTATCTGCACATGAAACTGATGTAGAATCCTCCTGCAACTGAGTAGATCTGGAACTAGAATGGTGTGGGAGAGTGTTCCATCTCCGAGACCAAGCTTGGGACAAGATAGGTGGAATCTTTCACCACCGAATTGTCCTCTAGGGTTTGTTATGTCAAAACCCTCAAAACCCCCAATATTGGGCTCACTAGCTAGAAGCCAGAAATCAAAATAAGATCATACATGAATGCTGAGTAGAGGCCCTTGCCTTCCTTTTATACTTTTTGGCTCCTCTTGTCCCTCCCAAGTGACTTTCATTTTATAATATTTAATTAATTAATTAAATCACTTTAATTAATTAATTAACCTTTTTACATTTGAAAATCTCCTTATCTCTCCTTGCGGTTTCCGTGGCCACTGAAAGTCACTTCTAGCCATCCCATCCTGTAGTGTTTCTCCTCCCGATTCCAATGAGCTATTACACTAAGAGGTTCCTCCAAGTAATGTGCCCAAAATGACCTCTTCAGTGATTTTAATTAACTTATAGCTCAAAATAGTCAAAATCATGGAAATCGTCGGAATGGAATGAAACCAAAGCCAACCTGTGCAGAATGGCTCATAATGATGGAATATGATGATAAATGCCAACTGGACCCCACAATGCCTCTCAAATACCCTTGTACTTTCTATAACATCCATCTGGCTACTCTGGTCATCATAAGTCTCTGCCCTGTGATGATGTCCCAAAGTGGGGACATTACAAAGAATCATTGTCCTGGGCTAAAGAAAAGGAAGGAGAAACATGAAGCATCAATTTCCGAAGAAAAGGAACCTACAAAGAAGACTAAGCAGGATGGAAGAGACTTCTTCTTCTAAAGGTAACAAAACTCTTCTCATTTCTTATACATATATTGTTTGCATCGTCTCTGTACATATCTTGTATATCTATCTCTTGGAAGATAATGTGTTCTAAGAAGAACTATACCTATGGAAGAAAAACAAGATAAGAATGGATATCATTTGATAATACACATGAAAGGATGAAATACAAATCATGTGGAAGCTGTTGCAAGATAAGCCGAATCAATCATGAAGAGACTTAGAAGAAGCAAAGACAGAAAGAAGTCAGCAACCAAGAGGAAATTGGAAAAAGACTTATGACGTTTTGTAGAAGACAATAAGATAGAAGTGTGGACTCTGTTAGACAAGAGAGCCAATTATATATTGTAGAAGACAATAAGGATGCAGATGGATGCATGGACTCTGTTAAACGGATGGAGACGATTATATACACTCATACATGAAGCAAGGATTAGGAGGGATCTAATCCTATGATCCATTGAAGATGATAAAGTATATATCCATGATAGCAGCCATGAAAGACAGTACGTATTCTTCAAAGAGAAGCCCTAGAATATCCCTGGTTGTCCATCCAGATCTGTGATCCTATGATGAAGGAAAGAAATGGAATATTTAGGGAATGGAATCTACTCCATGGACCCAAGAGCTAAACATGAGGAAGAACATGAAGATTCCAAGAAAGAAAGAGAAGACAGAACAACCAGTCATTATATCAAGAATCACAAGATTGTCATCCTGGTGTAAACTTAATAAAAGCAATCAAGCAGAGGAACTGAAAGTCATGATGAAGAACAGTGTATGAAAGACTTATGAATGGAAGCATTGCGAGATCCAAAACTAGAGGTTCTCCCAGATGAAGGAAGAAGACTATGATGATTACCTGTTCCAGTAAACCAAACTTATCTCTACATGAGTCATTATATCATCCGCAACATCCATAAGTTGGATTTCTACATCATATGAATACAAAGAATGTTCTCCAGATAAATTGAATAAAGAGCGTATGAAGAGCAATCTCAAGACTTTGAGGCATACCAGAAAGAGACCCTTGAATGAAGATAGAAGAAGATAACTTGGTGGAGAACCTCCACTGCATAGCAGAAGTGTGGTGAATATTTCCTATAACATCAATATGATTACTCAGTAGAGCAGATCTCATGATGACAGAAGAAGTGCCACATGGATATGTTCCAATTTTCCAACTATGATATTCTCTATTGTTCAGAGCTACATAAAGCCTTCACAGTGTTCCAGACTATAGTACATTTGAAATCAAGCATTACATTATCCATGATGAAGTCCAGAAAGGAGAAAATGGTTCTCCAATACATATCTCCACAGATGAGCAGATAAGCAGACATTTTGGTAAAGCTTCTATCCAAGATGAAAGAGTTTGTGTACTCAAGATGGAGCTCANCCAATACATATCTCCACAGATGAGCAGATAAGCAGACATTTTGGTAAAGCTTCTATCCAAGATGAAAGAGTTTGTGTACTCAAGCTGGAGCTCATGGAGACGACTTCCTTATTGAAAAAGGAAGAGATGACTCCTAGGTTGGGAGGGAGCACTGAAAATATTATTGAGGACATTCATTTTCAAGATTGAAAAAGAGTTCAGCTTGGACAGATTCTTTCCTGTTCGGAAAGTGGATTGAGATTTCTGATGGACATCAATTTCCCATTGTGGTTAACATGGGAAATGGTCCAGATTGTTGATGTATCATAGACATCGACTTCCCATTGTGATTAACATGGGGAGTGGTCTAGGGAAGTCTCTCTTCTTGAGGGTTACTCAAGAAGACTTGCCCGCCTTGCCGGACATTGATTTCTCATTGTGGTTAACATGAGGAATGGTCTATTTTTTGGAGGTTGATACAGGACAGTCTTTTCCTGTTGTGGTTAACAGAGGAAATGGTTCGGACAGTCATTCCTTAGGGTTTATACATTCTCTCCAGGGTGCACTTTGATTAGTGTAGGAGGAATGGCCCAAGGTGGGGAATGGTCCAGACTCAGTGATCAGGGATAGGCATTCCTTAGGTTTTATACATTCTCTCTAGGGTGCACTTTGATTAGTGTAGGAGGAATGGCCCAGGGTGAGGAATGGTCCAGGCTCAAAAATCAGAAACAATTATTCTTCCTTGTTTGAGAAGAATAGGGAAAATAGCCCATTGTTGATGTTCTACACTGAGGGAAAATATTCTTTCAGACCTCACAGGTGTGAGTGAAAGATAGGCTCAGATGATTCATTTTATATCATAACATTGTTTCTGTGCAAGTTTCTATCAAATGTTTTCTATGAAGACTGTATGATAGTATATGTGTAATATTGTGGTGGATATGTTCCATTGTTCATGAATATATGTTGTTGATCAAGTACTTGTGTGTTACTTGGTGTGGTAGTGTACCACTGGATTGTAGTTATGTACTACTATGGATAGACACAGTTGTGTTCATTTTTTGTTCTGATTGCATTAAAGACTATTAGTAGTTTATTGGAGATAATCATCAACCAGATGAATGATGAACAGAGATTTTCTAGATGGAAAATGGTTAAGAGCATTTACTCTTCTAGACTAGAAGAATGGCTCTTGTATCACTCTGTGGAATTAGCATCATGTCTGATTACTCAGATAGAGTATGGTTTCGAGAGATGATGCAGTTGATGACACTGATGATGATGATGGTGCTCATGATCTAGTCTATACAACTATGTTGATGCTACCGGGTTAATCGTATGTTTTTATGCTCAATACCATTACCTATAATACCTCCCTTGCTAGGAGGGAGCGTTGATATTATGGTAGTTGTGGGAGGTATTTAACTCCACGTGTGAACCTGATGAGAATAGGAGACTCCAGGAAGAAAGAGAAACCCTAATGAGTTGGCTAATAACCCTAGAAGACTTGTCGGCTCAAGAAGATACTTTGTATTAGGTTATTAGCCTCCAAGAGAAGAAGTCGGCCAGAAGAAATAATATACTAAACAGATAGGTACACAAAAGGAAAAGTCGTCCCCAGTAAGTCTGCCAGAACCACTATAAATACAGGGTGCTAGTATCTCATTTGACACATATCAGCAGTTGCAGAGAGCCAAGTCTACGCAGTGCAGTTGCAATCTTGTGCACAGGTTTGGAGGAGAGTTGTTGGTGTATTTANGATGCTACCGGGTTAATCGTATGTTTTTATGCTCAATACCATTACCTATAATACCTCCCTTGCTAGGAGGGAGCGTTGATATTATGGTAGTTGTGGGGGGTATTTAACTCCACGTGTGAACCTGATGAGAATAGGAGACTCCAGGAAGAAAGAGAAACCCTAATGAGTTGGCTAATAACCCTAGAAGACTTGTCGGCTCAAGAAGATACTTTGTATTAGGTTATTAGCCTCCAAGAGAAGAAGTCGGCCAGAAGAAATAATATACTAAACATATAGGTACACAAAAGGAAAAGTCGTCCCCAGTAAGTCTGCCAGAACCACTATAAATACAGGGTGCTAGTATCTCATTTGACACATATCAGCAGTTGCAGAGAGCCAAGTCTACGCAATGCAGTTGCAATCTTGTGCACAGGTTTGGAGGAGAGTTGTTGGTGTATTTGCTGCAGCTAGAAGTTACGTTTTGGCTTGCACTATCTCTTGGATAGGGTTTGGAACATCTGATAAGCCTTTGTTGATGCGTTATCCTTGGGGAAAGGTGCACTACCCTTTGTATGGCTATCTAGCCTAGAGTTTTCTTCTGAAATGATTCTTTGTCAAGGTTAAGGTGCTCGAACGGTGGCTTCAGCCTGTGGTTGGGTGACAAGGGTATTGTCAATGGTAAAACAAGCACACATACTTCATATTCTAACACATATTTATGATTATATCAAGTTAGGATTGTTGACTAATCCAAAACAAGTCATGTGAGACTAGAGTAAAGTTTGATGAAAATGCTAGTTTATTGTTGCTAAAGTTAAGGAAGGTTTGCAGGTATGTGATCAATACACCAGGTCTATTACAGAGTTACAGATCATATTTGGATGATGAAATTTATGAGGGATTTTGGTTGAGGTACATGTTGGGTACATGGTTGAGGAAAGTAGTTGATGAGTTGGCACATACATGAGGTGTATAGTTGACGATGTTGGTACATAATGATGATTCATAGTTGATGAGTAGTTGATACATGATTGTTACATACTTGGTACACGGTTGGAGGCACTTGTTAGTAGTATTTTTGACACATGGTTTATCGGTATATTATTAGAAGCACATATTGATATTGGTGATGATTATGATTTGGTGTTGTGCTTGGTTGATGCACATATTTGTGATTTGTCTTGGTGATTGATCTTGGTGAGTAGATATGATTTCAATCATAATATTGATGAGACAAGTTGTTATAATAGGTTGTTTTGACAGGTTTTTGTGATAGGTTATTCATATAGGTTTGGTGCACAATTGATGCACTTGTTCATGGTACAGGTTGAGGTACAAGTTGGTGTATGGTTGATGCACTTGTTTATGGTACAGGTTGATTACAGGTTGTTTGATATAGGTTGGTGCATGGTTGATTCACTCGTTTCTATAGGTTGATTACAGGTTGAGGTACAAGTTGATGCATGGTTCAGGTTATTGGTATAGGTTGTTTGGTGCAGGTTCATTGGTACAGGTTTACAGTAGTATATGTCATAGTTATAGTGTGACAATGGTTCCATCATTCTACTTTTACATAAGCACTATTGTATGGGGAAAGGACAGGTGGTTGTAGACACCTTCCGGATTTAGTTAGAGAACATAGGGGGTTGTAGCCTCCTTCTAGTTGTATCTAGAGAATTGGTAGTTGGAGATTACTTCAGGTTGTATCTTGAGGAAATAGGGGGTTAGAGCCTCCTTCCAGTTGCAGCTGGAAAAAAAAAGGAATTTGATTCTTCCAATGAATGTAATTCTTAAAGACATATAAGAAAAAAAATTCAGTGGTTTTCTCCTTCTTTGGGTTTCCACGTAAAACATTGGTGTACTGTGTATGTGTGTGATTTCTCATTTGTTCATTGTTTATTTACTCTGCAACTATTGGATGATAATTCTACATTGATATAACACTTGCATTTTATGGTGAAAAAGGATTAAATTTCTCTATTACTAATTCACCCCCCCTCTCAATAATTCAACACTTAATGATGGCTCTTGATCCCTGAAAGCTAGTTTTTAATCCTAGTGAGCAATTTTTATCACTTGAACTTGGTCCAAGTCTTTAGTTCAATACCTACTTCTCCAAAAACCCTAATGGTTCCAATATTCCCACTAAGAGGCAAATGATACAATTTTGAGGTCATGTTTTTGGGTTCAAGGTGTTGTTCTTAGCCTTGGATGCACAAAATCTTCCTTAAAGGCCTAAAGAATTAGTTTCTTCCAACCACTATTTCAAGGAACCCTTGACCCTTAACTTGTGCTCAAATTTTGTAATGGTGCACATAAATCCACTTGAAAAATATCCCCTTCAAAGATCATGTGGTTTTCCTTTGTCTCAATTCCTATAATATTCATTTATGTCCTAAGACCTAGGTTTTCCCCCCTAACCATATATGGGATAGTAGGACCATAACTAGTTCTTAAAACTTCATAGTATTGTTAATATCACCAATCAAAAAATAAGGATATGCTTAATAGGCCATGCATAGTGGATCAAGGTGTCATTCTTGAAACTTGATTCTTAGAAGCTTCTTTTATGGCATAAGGCCTAAGTTTCTTCCTTAAAATATTTGTAGGGATAAAATAAGCATGTACCTAGCATAAAAAATCCCATAATGGAACCCATATCCCTAGTCAAAGGAAGTGATAAACGTGAGAGGTATTTTGTGGTGGGTCAAGGCATTTTCCATAGACATGCATTCCAAAAATATTACTTTAGGGTTCATTCACTATGTTTCCTCTCATGACCATGTAAAGGGATTTGAGACTCATAACTATTCCTTGAAATATTCTAAAAATGCATGTATCCCTACTTGGAAGACAAGGGCCTCTCTGGATGTCAAGTGTGGTGGTTTGAGGTGTTGGTCTAGGGACCTTTATACTTAGAAGCAACCTCTATGGCCTAAGGCCCACGTTTCCTTCCCTTACCATGTCAAGGACCCTAGTACCCATAATTAATGATCAAATCCTTTAATGCCATTGATATCCCCACTTGGAGGTGAATGATATATACATTGGGAAAAAGAATTTAGTCACAAAACTACGTGGAGATTCCTAAAAGTGAACATGCGTTCTTAAAAGTGTGTGTGCATTCTTAAAATTGTGCATATATTATTAGGAACGTGTGTGTGATTTAAGAATGTGTGCACACTTTTAAAAACATATGTGTTCTTTCAATAACGTCCATGCATTCCTTAAAAGATGGAATTGGAAAGCATGTGTGGAAATATGAGGTTCACTGACGCTATAAGATCATGAACGCATGCATGTTTCTAATAACATGCATGTGTTTTTGTGTGTGCACATTCATGTACATCCCATTACCAATTTTTCAACCATAAAACTTGTGTCAGTGCCTTAGTAACAAAATAACATATAAATAAATTACCCTAGAACCATTGGGTATTGGGAAATTTTCCATTTGTTTTGAATGTGACACAAATCAGAGTGACAAATTCCACAATATTCTACCTTGAAAGTTATGTCATGGGATCCAATTTTCCTACAAAAACAAATGGAAAAATTCAATAAACGAAATTGAACTTTTCCATGCACTTGATATGTCCCTCACAAATTAAAAGAGTTAACCATAAACATTATTTTACATGTAAATTTAAAATATGAGAGTGGATGTCAAATTCATCCTTGGTAGCCTATCCCTCAACCTCAACCTCAAACCGACCTAATTCTCCTTTCTTCACCATCTTATATTCTCTTTGTAAAATGATAAAGTCATATTCGACTCTCACATAGTACAAGTATAAACAACTAAGTTGAAGAGTGCACACAGGAGGACCTTATAATAGAACAAAACAATAGAGAAAAAACAAAACCAAGTGACACTTGAAACAAAGACCCAACATTCCTAAACATAGTAGAAATAAATGTTCAAAAACATATGTACATGCAATGCAATGATTGTAATTCCACAAAAATAAAACTCTATGTTGGACCTTGACCAAGTTTTGAGGATCCTTGTCATGTTTGACCTATTTTTGGGACTTCGACAGGTTGTCGAAGGCAAAGCGCAAGACAAAGCAGAGATTGCGGGATCTCGGCCCCTTTTTAGGGATTTTTGGGTTTTGGGCTTATGTAACGGGTATGGGAATGTTGGCCCATGGGTTTACCCATGCTTAGGCCTACTTTGTATGTATAAACAAGTATCTAGGAGAAGTAAGTAGAGAACTACAAGTTTGATCTGTGTGATTGACAGTGCTAAGTACTAAGGAGAGATTGTTTTTGTGCATACTATGTGAGACTTGTAGAGCTAGGTGCAAGTCATTCTAAGAGGTTGTGGAAGGATGTGTGATTAGATATACTAGGGGAAGGAGGATCTAGCAAGCTGTGCAGATCCCTTGCCCTCTATGGAGTAGGGTTTTTTAGGCTCTGTGCATGTAATTGATTGAAGAAGCTAATAAAAAAGACAAAGAGTTGGTGGACATAGCCCTAGGGTGGGGGTGAACCACATACATGTGTTGCTCTTCTTTGTGTGATGTGTTGATGTGGTTATGTGTGATTTTCTTAGTGCTTGATATAGATAAATGTTAGATATATATGATGTTACTTTGTGCCTAATAAGGTGAATGAATGCTAGATCTGACCTATGTGAATATGCTTAGTGCTTTAATCTGCTAGATTTGATCTGTTTATTTATGCTGAGTTCTATTGGATGATGGATCTAGTTGAATACTGTGATACTCTGTAATTAGGGTTTATCTGCGTTGTAAATAAGAACTGGATATGGATGAATGTTAACTAATAAGTGCTCTATTAAGTGTTAGAATCACATATCTGTGTCCTAGCTAAGGTTGCAAACATCTGAGTCCTGCAACCACCCCTACCTCTACCTCGGGTGAGACTTCATCTGCTTCGCAGGTGTTGTCGAAAGGTTCGGTAGTTATGGTTTTGTTGGTGTGTTGTTGTAGCAGTGAACCTTGGGTCTACCCTTGTGCCAAAAAATGGTTTTGTTGTCGAGGCCTGAAACTGCGATTGTTGGGAACTGAGGTAGAAGAAGGTTTGTGCGAAGATCCGTCCTAAAATTGTGAAATCTTTATGTGTAGATATGTCACTATAGTGTACAGTATTCTACTTGATATGTGGAGCTCTGTGCCAAATAAAAGGGTCAAATATGAAGAAAAGAGGTAAGATATGGGAGCTTTGTGCCCTGGTAAAGGTGAAAGTGAGATTAAAGAGGTAAGATCTGTAAGCTTTTTTCTTTGTAGAAGTAAGATAAGTGGAATTTTTTTGCTTCTAGAGTATGAATCTAGGTATGTTTGATAAGATTTGTCCTATCTTGAAAACTAGGGCACTGATAGAAGAAAGAAGATTTGATATGAGTAGATCTGATTAGAATAGTGAAATATATGTTATACCTATCCATAGAAAGAATGTTTGGACTAACAAATGGATGCAGGATCCTAGAAAGATTTTTTTGTAGGTTAGCTACCATTATTCTAGTACGCAGTACAGGAGAGGTTGGGGATCATTTTAGAGAAAGAGAGGATTAACCCTTTGTTACAGTTTCAGAAGACTGGGGCATCTTGCTAAGGAATTCCCTGGTAGAAGACCTAGTTGCCTCTATTGCAAAGCTATGGACCATGAAGTATTGGATTTCTCTAGAATGATTGCTAAGGTTGAAAGGATGAATATGAGACAAGAAGACCATGAGAAAGTTCACAAAACTAAGACCATGACAGAACCCCATAATGAATCAGAGAAACTATTTCTACAGATGAAAGAAACCCTAAATGATCACTGACATATTAATTTATCAGAGATCTTCAAAGAAAAAGAGTGCATAAAAGCAAGAATAGGAGACTTCGACATTGACTGTGTTCTGGATGAAGAAACACAGGTAAATATTATGACATAAAGAACTTGGGAAACCCTAGGAAAGCCTGCCATGATTCCTTCATTGGGGGGAATAGGATTATTCCGAGGAAAGATTATAAACCTATGTGGAAAGCTCACCCAGATATCTATGAATGCCAATGGAACTTCAACATAGGAAGAATTTGAAGTTGTTAAATTTATTGAGAACGACACTCCATTTTCTATGTTACTAGGAAAACCTTTGATTGAAAGAGATCAGGCCAGAAGGAAAGAAGAAGAAATCCTAGAGCAGAAGAAGCAAGAGTTAAAATATTTCATGACTAGGAGGATCACACACTTGATTGAAGAACAGGAGAACCGAGCGAAGATATTTAAAATTAGAGACTTGGATGTCGAAGTTGCAAGAACATAAGAAGATGTGCAAAAGAATGAAGTACCTATCCTAGATAGAGAATAAGTATTACCCCTGATTTCTTGGAAAGAATCTCAACAGTGCAAAGTTGCTCTGCCAAAAGAAGATAAGAATCATAATGGAAAAAGGAATACCGAGACAAAGCTCACTGGAAATAAGGCTAGAAACTAAGTAAGAAGAGAGATAATATCGAAAAATTATAGAAGGTTCCATAGGGAACTTCGCAAAAGGAAGATTTTCAAAATTGGAACTTCGCTAGGATATCAGAACTGCGTCACATGGAACTTCACCATGGCGAAGAAATATAGCCGTTGGGAACAATATAACCATTAGACCAATGACTGAATGGGTAGAAATGCATCTGTGGTCAAAAATTTCACCACCAGACTGTTGGGACCACGCCATAACTGAGTTAATGAAGGCTTCTTACTTATTGCAAGAGATCTGTTACCAAGTATCTATTTATCCCGTTGCACCACGCACTAAGAATAATTTTGCTAACCATGAATCTGAGCCCGCATATTAGTTGATTCTACATAGTGATCATCGCGCTATCACCATCCATCCCATTGCATTGAGAAGTTACTCTTTGAACCCGAGATATTCAACCGCGAGGGTGCATGTCGGATGAGCTTAGCGCTATAGAGAAAATTGTCGAAGAAGCTCTCATTGACCTAATGAATGAAAGAGTAATGTCTACAAGTATTCAAGAATCATCGACGAGAGGAGTGCATGCCTCTTCGTCAACTTCTCGCGGAGCCATACCATCCTGACCATCAGCAGAGAAGAGAGCCAAGCACAGAGATGACCTAGCCAATGCGAAGCTAATCCCATCCATATTGCCTGAATACATCTTGCCTTTGACCGGTGCAGTGAGTCGTGATAGTGTGCCAAGAGATTTTGAGTACACCATGGTTACTGTGTACCTCCCAAAGGGGATACTCACAGTTTGAGCACAATAGGACAAGATCGCAGTGTTGAAGTTCAATGACTTCAACCTCAAAGATCGAAAAAGCTATAGTATGCTCACCCCATATAAATACCTAACCAGGATGAAGGGGAAGAACTCAAAGATAATCCACCAGCCATGGATGATGAACCTCACGCAGTCCACCCTGTTAAATGTAATGAAAATCCCACACTTCAGAAGGCACCAAGAAGTCAATGTTTGTGTCAAGCTACTCCTTTCATGTTACCATGGCAACTACTTATGGATAGACCACCGTATCACAGTAGATCCGACGTTGATCCATAGGATCAAAGGATTGAGTATGCAAGGACCTGATCTAAAGGACTTCTATCTAGAAAAAGCCACAGATCGCGTGCTAGAACAGAAGATCAAGGATACATACGACGATGTTGAAAAGGAGATGCGAGGCTACAAGGTATCCTCCATCCAGAACGATGCAGTGTGCCTAGAATGCCAGTTAATAGCCAAAAAGTTAGTAAGGAAGAACCGACCCATGCAGGTCACACGCTTTGTCGTTGACCTTGCAGGGAAGTGCGTAGAAGGTCCACAGATGAACTGNGTGCCTAGAATTCCAGTTAATAGCCAAAAAGTTAGTAAGGAAGAACCGACCAATGCAGGTCACACGCTTTGTCGTTGACCTTGCAGGGAAGTGCGTAGAAGGTCCACAGATGAACTGGGCGAAGTACCTAGTTAATCATCTAGAACTAGACTTCTGCGAAGCACATGATCAAGGCTATGAGTTTCACTTTAGTTGGCTCCTAATCCTCATCACCTTTGTTGCCTGGGAGATGCTGGAAGGTGCAACCTTTCCATATATTGAACCATTCGAGCCGCTTGCTGTGAAGTTCACCACACTCTAGTACTCGAGTGATATGAACAAACAGTGGTAGTCGAACACTATTTTTCATACATATTACCTTCAACTAAAGAGAGCCATCGAAGCTGAACCTCGCATGACTCCGAACACCCCACAGAGGTTCCAACCCCTGATGAAGTTTTGCACAGATCAACACTTTATATACATTACAGTGTGAGCCGATGAACATAAGGAGCAGCTTCAGTCATAATACAAACTCACAGAAGAGGACCTTGAGGAGATCACTAAGGACTAGTCGGCAGACCTCCTTATTCTCGTAGACCCTATAGAGATGTCTCACCCTGACAGCCCAGAAAACACGCAAAAATAGCATGATACACCTGGACACAAAAGAAGAAAGAAGACCGGAGAGTTCCAAGACTTAAGCAGTGCCTCAAGTAAGACTGTTTCAGTATCAATTGACCAAGGGAGTGATGATGAAGTGGAAGAAATAAACGACAAGGAAGATGAACAAAAGAAAGGTGAAGTAACATTGCCTAGAGATGAGGCTAATTCCCTGAAGAAAAGGAAGTTTTCTCCCAAGAAACCCACTTCGTGGAAGAAATCCAGAGCCACCTTGACCAAGATGCAGACTGTAGTCACTACCGATGATTTAGACTTCATCATAGCAACCCTAAATAACGCTTCGCTGGAAATCATGGAGAAGCAAGAATCTAAACAGGAGGAAATGTACGACATAATCGAGGTCAAACTCTGAGGGGTATAGTAGGCCCTTCAGTCCAGTCGCACAGTATCCACTGCGCCCCTTCCATCAGAAGAACTAGAGTTATGAGACAAGCCAGCCAAACTCCACCGATTATCAGATGCAACCGAAGCTCACCTTCGATGAACACAAGAAGAAATAGAACAATCCACTCAGGCCTTGAAGCAAGTGCAAGGAGTACTCATAGAACAAATTCAAGTCACAGATCAGGAGAAGGCTTCTCTCCAGACAAATTTTGATGAAGAGAGACCACAACTTCAGTAAGAAAAGGAACAATTGCTCACAGAGAAACTCGATGTGAAAGAAGCAGTCAACAGAGCACTCCGCTCTGTGATAGGCTTAGAGCCACAAGCAGAAGACTGAGTCACGCATCAAGTAGAGAAGCTCATAGAAGCTATCCAATAGCTACAACAATGAATAACAGACTTAGAGCTCCACATAGTGCCCAACACCCTGCAGGATGTGAGGGATCAAAGAGAAGCAATTGCTCGAAGTGCAGTTGAGGGAATCAAAGCCCTCGCCATGGAATGTAAGAAATTGAGTGATCATAGTGCCCAGACCTATGAGAAAATCACTGAGAATCCATAAATGAAGGCACTTTATTCATAGCTCCAAGAGGCAAAGTATCAAGCAAAGACAATACAGGCGCAGTTGAATCCCCTGTCAGCTGTGGAAAGATTGAAGTGATCTCAGGAGTAGCACACTGCCCAACAACAGATCCACACTATTTAGAGCAGAGTTATGGAAGTAACTCAGAGGCTCCAACCTATATAGGATGAGGCTTACCAGTTATTCACAGAGATCGAAGGTCTAGGAGAGGAACTGGAGAAAGTCATCACTGCAACTGAACAATGGCTAGAGGGACTTGTCAATGAAGTAGTCATACAAGAGTTCGTTGAAAAGGAGGTCATGGAACAACAACAAGTCGAAGCAGCTCGAGCCAAGATCGAGGCTTTTGAAGCAAGACTAGTTATATCAGAGTGACTTGGGACGAGTGACAGGTGACTGTTGGGGGCCTGTTGGCCCTTGACCAAGTTTTGAGGATCCTTGGTCATGTTTGACCTATTTTGGGACTTCGATAGGCTGTCGAAGGTGGAGCGCAAGACGAAGCAGAGATCGTGGGATCTCGGCCTCTTTTTAGGGCTTTTTGGGTTTTGGGCCTATGTAACGGGTATGGGAATGTTGTCCCATGGGTTTACCCATGCTTAGGCCTATTTTGTATGTATAAATAAGTAGCTAGGCGAAGTAAGTAGAGAACTACGAGTTCGATTTGTGTGATTAAAAGTGCTAAGTGCTAAGTGGAGATTGCTTTTGTGCATACTATGTGAGACTTGTAGAGCTAAGTGAAAGTCATTGTAAGAGGCTGTGGAAGGTTGTGTGATTAGATCTACTCGGGGAAGGAGAATCTAGTGAGCTGTGCAGATCCCCTGTCCTCTGCGGAGTAGGGTTTTTGAGGCTCTGTGCATGTAACTGATTGAAGAATCTAATGAAGAAGACAAAGAGTGGGTGGACATATCCCCAGGGTGAGGGTGAACCATGCACATGTTGTGTTGCTTTTCTTTGTGCGATGTGTTGATGTGGTTATGTGTGATTTTCTTAGTGCTTGATATAGATAAATGTTAGATATATCTGATGTTTCGTTGTGCCTAATAAGGTGAATGAATGATAGATATTACCTATGTGAATATGCTTAGTGATTTAATCTGCTAGATTTGATTTATTTCTTTATGTTGAGTGCTACAGGATGCTGGATCTGGTTGAATACTGTGATACTCTGTAATTAGGGTTTGTCTGTGCTGTAAATAAGAACTGGATATGGATGAATGTTAACTGCTAAGTTCTTTGTTAAGTGTTGGAATCACATATATGTGTCCCAGCTAAGGTTGTAGACATCTGAGTCCTACAACCACCCCTGCCTCTACCTCAGGTGAGACTTCATCTGCTTCACAGGTGTTGCCGAAAGGGCCGATAGTTAGGGTTTTGTTGGTGCATTGTTGTAGCTTTGAACCCTGGGTCTGCCCCTATGCCAACAATCTAAGATGATAAATAATCCAAACCCACCTTAAATAAACTTATATTTCACTAAATAATCCAAACCTAGCTGAGATAAATCTCCACCAAGCTCAAATATCCAAACCCTACTTAGATAAAGCTCCAACAAGATGATATATATCCAGACCCAAATTATAAAGAATTCAAAAAATGCAATGTATAATAGAGAACAAATTTCCAACAAAAATTCTACAAATAATTTGAAAACCTTCCAAAAGAAAGAATTTCTAAAATCATAAACAACTACAACCTATGATTCTTCCTAAGCTCGTGTCCATGGAGAAATTTATGCAAAGTCAAGATACCAAAAAAAATTGTCTACTAACCCATCGATCTCACTATTGTTAAAGCCCTTTTTTTATTGAGGAACACCATCACTTGAGCTCGACTTTGCACATTGATTAAACACTAGGGTCTTAGTCCTCATTGAATGATATGCTCAGGCCCTTGGCCCATGAAGTTAATAAATATACATACATTGTTGAAAAAATTCTAACAAAGCCAAAAATACCAAGACTGGTCTAGCAAATACATGTTTTCCAGGTAAGATGAAACCATTAACGCAAATCTAGGTTAAATTATGATAAGGGAAAACCATTTTCAAGCATTCTAGATCTGATGAATCCATATCTTGCACACATAATTTGAGTGGAAAAATTAGATAGATTTGTTGGGGATTTCAAGATTCTATGAATAGGCCTAGGGTTTCGGAGGAAATATGATTGTTTTGATAAAAAATATAAAAAATATTGCAATTAGGGTTTCTCAACAACACCCTCAGATCAATGTGCATTCTCGCAGATCTACAACACACAGAAAAACTCTATGCAATGTAGTTGCAAAGACCACAAATTTAAATACTTCGTCAGTGAGATCTCAAGACTTACTACGTAGTTCCCGAACTGTGTGGAATATTTCACGTTGTGATGATAAAATTTAATAAAAACAATTTCTTGACATTGTGCTACTCTCGGCACATAAACTCACATGCAGATTCAAGAACTTGTAAACTTACTTAAGTTTCTACAGAAACAAAGAGAAGATATTTTGAAACTGTTTGAACACAACAAAACTTAGAAATATCAACACACAAATATATTACCCATATTTGATGCAACACACTATTACAAAACACAATATTTACAGATCTTCGAATCCAACAACTTCTGCAAACTTACAAAAAACAGAGCTTGTGCTCCTAGGCTTCTTCAACTTCTTACACAATTGTTGTTCCTTCTCTCTATCGACTATTATCTCTATATCGACTACCTACAGGCTCGAACATATAAATATTAAGACAAATACTTCATGTAGAAGTGAACCAACTTAACATTTAAGACAACAATAAATTTGACTTACTCTATCTGATTTACGAAGATGGAGAAAGATAAAAGATCGACTCATTTAATAACACTCTTGCTTACCCTAATAGACTGTAAGAACACTCCTTCTTTCAGTGAAAGAAAAAAATTGTGTAAGCGTAAATGTTGAAGGAAAATCTCCCTGCGGACAGGTAGATCTCCTCTTGAGAGCTAGACTCTTAACTCTAAAGACATAAGATGCTTATCATGGACACTGACTTCCTTTTAGATCTATATAAACTGATGTATGAGGATGAAGGAGAAAAGAAGTACATTTTACCGACGTTTGTCCCTGCACGCTCCGAGTTGAGCTCCGATCTTTCGCTCCTCGATAAGCCCTGTAGACAAATAATGGTACAACCACTTCCTACTTTACTGATATTAGCTTGAAATAGACCTATCTATCAGAGACAAGTTCATGTGAGATTAAACACAAACTATAAATAAACATGCCAAGCGTGTCATATTGATGAGAACAATGATGGAAGTAAATACAACCATAGATGTGAATGCAACAGCTTCGTCAAATCCCCTTTGTCTAACCCTTGCTCAAAAGATCCACGATCCGGATGAAAGCAACTTCACTGATTGCTCTCCTCCAGTTCACTGTGTGTTTCCTATGAGATCATAGGTTTCATGCTTCTAATTCTCCCTCCTTTCCACCATGATAGAGCCTGCTTATATAGGTTTAGAGAGGCCTAACCTCTTGAGGTATCTTTAGGGTAAGTTGAGGATTTTCCTCCTTGAGTTAGGGATCTTCCCTAAGATCATGGCTAGACCAGGAATTCGAATTCAACTGCCTTCCAAGATTGAAAATATCTTCCCCTTATTCTCCTCAATAGACCAACTCCTGCCCAGAATAGGCAGCGCTCCCTCAAAAGGGCCATCAGAGCGCTATAGCGCTCCCTAGTAGGCTTTAGGGGGGCGCCAACACTCTTAAAATCAATAACGCTCCTCCTGAAGGGTTTTTCAGTGTTATAATGCTCCCTAGTAGTTTATAGGGGAGCGTCAGCACTCCTAAGAGAGATATAGGGGAGCGCTCTCTTCTAAAAACCTATATCCAATGATTCTTTCAGGTGGCAAGAGGTACTTAACTTCAGTTAACCATTCCTCTTCCTTCAAATCAAGTGTTTGAGGCATTTTATGTGTCTTCTTAATGTCGTCATAAGCATGACATAGGCTTCATGGTAGTATGCTTTGCTTGACACTTGCGACACTTGTGTGCAACATGCAACACTTGCGACACTTATCAAAACGATTAATGTTGATGCGTAACAGTAAAAATCACGACTTATAATTAATATCTCCAACACTCCCCCTTAGTTATAACTAGGTGGGATTACAAGACACAAAAACTACATCAAAAAACTTAAATTGACAAGACATGTCAAATATTCGTGACTGCGCCGACTCCTAGAAATCTGCGCATATTTTGAAATGCATCATTTGCCAAATATTTTGTGAAAACATCTGCAATATGTTCATTAGACCTACAAAATTCTAAGAAAATTTCTTTGTTATTCACTAATTCTTTGATAAAATGATACCTTGTATCAATATGCTTGGTTTTCTTGTGAATTCGTAGACAACGCTATGGTGGAGTTGTTATCACAGAACACTGTAGTTGGTTCCTTTTGTTCCTACAACAAATATTTGAACATTCTTCTCATCCAAAATACTTGACAAGTTGTGCTTGTAGTTGTGACATACTCATCTTCAGTTGAAGAAAGAGTTACAATGGGTTGTTCCTTGATGCTCATGACATTATACCTGATCCGAAATGAAATGTGTGTCCATAGGTACTTTTCCTATCATCTATGCTACCTCCACAATCACTATTAGTGTATCCTACAAGTCTGAAATCTTCTGATGTAGAATACATAATGCCAAATTCTTTTGTTCCATTCACATATATATAAATTATTTTTCCTGCCTTCCAATGAGATTCTTTTGTAATTTCCATGAACCTTGAAGTCAATCTCATTCCATACATAATATCAAGCCTTGTTGTTTCCAAATACATGAGGCTTCCTACCATCCTTTTAAACGGAGTGGGATCCACCTTATATCCTTCAGCTTCCTTAACTCCAATCCTAATATGACAGGTGTTGGGGCTTCTTTGGAATTTATCATGTTCAATCTTTTCAAGATTTCATGTGCATATTTAGATTGTGAAATAAATATACCATCCTTGGATTGGTGAACTTCAATTCCTAGAAAATATCTCATAATCCCCAAATCAGTCATTTAAAGCTCATTCTTTATGACTAACTTAAATTCTTCTATGCCAAAATCACCTGTAAAAATCAAAGCATCTACATATAAGAAAAAAATAACATATTACATTGTTGATTGGATTTGATTTACAGTTTTGGCCCACATTCACTTCTTTGAAATCCATTCTGAGTGAGGTAGGAATCTATGTGATTGTACCAAGCTCTGGGAGCTTGCTTTAATCCATACAGTGTCTTCTTCAATATGTATACTTCTTTTTCTTGTCATGGAATCTCATAGCCTTGTGGTTGTTCCACATATACTCCTTCTTCTAAATGTCCATTCAAAAATGTTGAGTTTACATTGATTTGATAAACAATCCATTTATTCTTCGCAACAATGGCTAACACAATTCTCATTATGTCCATCTGCACAACTAGTGCAAATATTTAATTTAAATCTATTCTAGGTTGTTATGTAAAACCCCTTGCAACTAACCTTGTCTTATGCTCCTGCACATTTTCATCTGCATCTTGCTTGGTTTTATAAATCCACTTGACACTTATCACATCTTATTCTTCAGGTACATCTACCAATTTCCATGTTTGATTGTTCTCTATGCATTTAATATCTTCATCCATGACTTGTGCCCATACATCATATTTTACAACTTATTCAAAAGTTAATGGATCATTTATTTGAGAAAATGGAGAAAAAAATGAGAATGAATTTGTTGGGTCAACATTGTATATGTCACACAGACTTCTATTCTTCCTTGGTAACATAGTTGCTAATGTTGGATATGGAGATGTAGAACTACTTGGACTGCTTGTTGGAGTTTGTTGCGCTCTAGGTGTGGACTGTGCACCTACAGATCTCACTAGAGTAGTTTGTGTTGTGATTTGTGTCATAGTTCCAGGTGTAGAAGGAACACGCACTAAATTATAACTAGTTTTTGAACTACTTCATCCTCCATATCATCATGCTCGATATCATCAAGAATTTAAATTGTCCTTTCTATTGTTCCATCCCGTGCTTCATTCTCCACAAATTGAACATCGTGGCCGACTATAAATTTTCTTGCAATAGGATCATACAGTTTGTATGCTTTTGTGTCTTTAGAGTACCCAAGAAATATACATTATTTTCATTTTTTATCTAGCTTCTTTCTCAGTTCATCTAGAACAAGTGCGTATGCGACACAACCAAAAATTTTTAAGTGCGCAACATTATGCTTCATACCTGTCAAATATTCTTGAGGAACTTTGTTCTTATCACTCTTTTTCAAACATCTATTCATGATGTATATTGCAGTTGCTACTTCCTCAACCCAATAATCATTTCAAAAATGTTTGGCAGCCAACAGACTATGTGCCATTTACATGATGGTGTGATTCTTCTTTTCCGCGACAACATTCTGCTATGGTGTATACCGTGCAGTGAATTGCTTATGAATCCCATGAAATTTTAAAAAGTTCTGAAACTCTCTTTAAACATATTCACCTCTTCTTTCAGTTCTTAGAATCTTGATTTAGTAACCACTTTGTGTCTCCACAAGTGACTTGAATTGTTGAAAACAACCAAATGCATCAGATTTATGTTTTAGAAAATAAATCCATGTTTTTCTTGAGAAATCATCAATAAGTGTAAGAAAACGAGTGTTGCCTCCTATAGATGGTGTTTCCATTGGTTCACAGATATCTGAATGTACTATTTCTAGTGGAGCTTTTTCTCTATATGACTTTCCAACTAGAAATGACTCTCTATGTTTCTTTGCAAAGATACAACCTTCATATATTATTTCTGGTCTTTCAAAGAATGGAAAACATTTCACCATATCCTTTGTATGTAGCAGCTTCATACCTCCAAAGTTTAAATGTCAAAATCTGAAATGACATAGCCATGACTCATCCTGCACTTCAGATTGGAATGTTGCCTACATCTCTGCACCATTGTCTCCTTCTTTATTGGAGTTGTGTGCATTACCTTTTTCTTCTTTAGAACAACATGCACTTACTTCTTCGCTTTCTGCTTTGAATGTAGTGTCAGAGTACACATATTTTTCTTCATAGACCTCTTGTGTTGTTTTTCTCTTCAGGGTTGGCTTTAATGTCAATGGAAACATTCTATTTCTTCTCATTTGAATTCTTGTAATAAGTTGATTGCTTGGACATCTGTCCAAAGTCACACAGTGATTATCTTCCATGTAAATTCTATACCCTTTATGTAACAACTGTTCTGTGCTCAGCAAATTATGTTTTAGACCAGAAACATAATATATATAAGACATGACATTTTTCTCCCCCTGTTTAGTTAAAATGTTAATACTATCTTTACCCAAGACAATGACTTTGATATTGGTTCCAAGTGTAACTTTAGTTTGGATTGAATTCTCTAAACTAGAAAACAATTCTAAGTTTCATGTCATGTGATTACTACAGCCTGAGTCTAAATGCCATATGTCACATGGACTTTCTTGAGCAACATTGCATTCAACTGGTGAAACTATAGGAACTGCCTCAATGCGCACCATAAACATATGAATAGAGAGAGTATTTGCATTGTTTGATTAATATTAACCTTGCATGTTCTGATTATGTTGTCTCTTTCTGCATTCAAATGCATAATGTCCATACTTTTTACAATAATGGCACTGAATTTTTTATTTATAAAATCTCTGACCACTTGGTTGTTTGTTGTTTTTATTTTGACTTCTACCACCAGTATTTACAGGACTGTTACTGCATCCTCCTCTAATAGAATTCTTTCCTCTGCCTATAGAGTTATCTCTCCCCCTTCCTCTTCCACAACTTATAGATGATTGCGCAGAAAATGAATTTTCTAATGACATATTTGATCTATTTAATCTGTGTTCATGATTAATGAGAGATACATGCAACTCATATAGACTAAATTGACTGAGGTCTTTGTTCTCTTCTAAATTCACAACAAGAGTATCAAATTTAGGATGAAGACTCCTAAGTACCTTCTCAACAACCTTCCTATCCTCTATGGTTTCTCCATCAGACTTAATCTGATTTATCAGGCCAATAACATGGGTATAAAAAGATTCTACTGAATTTGTGTCTTTCATTGACAGAGTTTCAAAATCTCTTCTAAGAATTTGTAATTTTGAAGTCTTGACTTTGTCCATACCTTGATAAAAGGTTTGTAATATGTCCCATGCTTCCCTGGCTTGCTTTGTCGATGCTACTCTTGGGAGTATGCTCTCATGCATGGCTTGATGTATGTAAAACATTGTCTTTCCATCCTTCTTCCTTTGATCTTTCAAGGAATCCTTCTTAGCTTGTGTGATAGCATTGTATGTTGCCTGATCTGTTGGTTCCACATAGCCATTTTTTACTATCTCCAGTACATCTTGACCCTGAAATAATGTCTTCGTGGTCAAGGACAATAATTCATAATTTCTACCTATAAAAGTGGGAGGTTGCAAATTTGAAGTAGAAATCATTAATTCAACTTACAATAGAGTTGTTTCTCTTGAAACCTACTCTGATAAGACTTGCTCTGATAAACCCGTTATGATACCAGATCTTAGATTTACAAGGCACAAAAACCTCTGTGCAACGCAATTGCAAAGAGCGCTCAATTAAATACTTCATCGTTGAGTTCTCACGACTTACTACTTAGTTCCCAGACTGTGCGTTGTGATGATAACACTTAATAAAAATGATTTCTTGGCACTGTGCTACTCTCAACACATAAACTTACAAGTAGATTCAAGAACTTATAAAATTACTTAAGTTTGTGCAGAAATAGAGAGAAAATATTTCAAAGAGTTTGAACACAACATAACTCAGAAATATCAACACAAAAATATATTAACCATCTCAGATGCAATGCGCTATTACAAAACACAATATTTGCAGAGCTTCGGCTCCAATAACTTCTCCAGACTTACAAAAAACAGAGTTTGTGCTCTCAAGCTTCTTCAACTTCTTACATTGTTGATGCTCCTTCTCTCTATCGACTATTATCTCTATATCGACTACCAACAAACTCGAACATATAAAGATGAAGAAAAAGACTTCCTGCAGAAGCAAGCCGACTTAACATTTAAGACAACGATAAATTTGACTCTATCTGATTTACAAAGCTCGAGAAAGATAAAAGATGGGCTCATCTAATAATGATCATGCATACCTTGACAGACTATAAGAACATGCCTTCTTGTCATGACAGACAAAATTTATGTAGGCGTAAAACTCACGACTTATACTTAATATCTCCAACACATTTACCATAGCACTCCATCAAAGTTTTACTTTTTATCATTTTGGGGGGTATATTTCCCAATCAAATTTGTTCAGAAATTATTAGAATTGTATATTTGAGTGATTGAGTCTTATAATGTGAATAAGTGGGGAAGAAAGTTGAATATATTTATACATTCAAAAATACATTTAAAACAACAAAAAATAGAAATTTCACCTAGAATTGATTGGTGTCATCTAAATAAAAAAGTTAAAGACAAAACATTTAAACAAAAATTTATTGTTCAGAAACAAAACATTTAAACAATTGATAATTTCCTAGTACTTACTTGCAAGCTCTTGTTTTAAAATAAAACTATTTTTGTTTAATAATTAATTTGCAAAGAAAAATAAAATTGTCAAATCTATATAAGGCACCCAATCACAAAATTAGTTTATCAAAATTTAAAAATTACACAA
>JASDQU010014409.1:119994-148196 GCA_032191745.1 Picea mariana
CCATGTCCTTTTCTCCTTTTACCCTATCCATCCATCATTTTGAGTTCTGTTGTTTCTTGTGTTGAGAAAAATATATGAAATGATCTTACTCAAACATTTTCAAATCCTTCTTGGCTAAATAAAGATAGACGGGAATATCACCCTATCTTTATATCCATCAAAATGGATATCCTAATTCACAAGTATTATTTACAAGTGCTTAGGTTGTTTTTTTATAATTAAAAGCTTGTTGAAAAAATCATTTTTATGTAATTTTATGAATATATAAGACATTGAAATAAATATAGAGACAGAGGTAAAGAGACAAAGTCAATAATCAACACATATGAGACATAAAGAAATCCTTTATTTCATTTCAATTCATCAAATAATCGTTCTCTTTACAAAAATTTCCCGATAAAGTTTTGGACCAAAGTCAAACTTAGATGTCCCCGATGAAACATACAAAAGGACTTCTGACAGAAAATCAAAAACTAAATTTGAAAAGCTGGATTAGCTTGCCACAGATTGCTTCCCACTAGACTCTGCATAATAGCCTTTGTCAATCATGAGAACTAATTCACAAACAGACAACTCTACACAGACTATCAAAGATAGATCAGCACCTCTAAAAAACAAGTGTCTGAATTATGTAATTCAACCTTGAATCTTGTTGTCTACAATAAGACACTTCTATCATAAAAAATAATTAGGCTTCTAATGAATTGAGGAATAAATGAAAACTGAATTATCTCAACAAAAACTCAAGAGAAAACCTTAGTATGCTTCTCCTTCTATTCTCCCTTTGTTCTTCCCTTTCATTTTTCCTTTAAGAATATTAGAATTGGTTGGAGTAGTTGAACTACTTCATTAGTTAAGTTAACTAAAAACTCAACCAACTTTTTAGTTAGGGGGGAAATTAATAAATCATAATAAGGGTTTTAAAATAAATAATAACTAATAGGTGGGACTCCTTGTGACTCCCCTTTATCTTTTAAAAATCATAACACAACTAGTTAATTAAACAAAACATCCCTCCTTGTGACTCCCATCATCACATTCATATTTGAAAATTTATCTCAATGATATTTGAAATTATTTTCAAAATATATTACTCATATATCCAAAAATAGCATGCGGTCCAAAATTTCCGAAGTCAACTGTTCTCAACAATAAATAAGTAAATAAAAACTTAAAATCCATATTTCCCACTCTGAGATGCAATCCTTCCCTTGTTGGTGTTGTCACCTTTTGATCTCTCTGAATCTTCCTTTGGCTGTGTTGAGCCTTTAGGCCTAATCTCACTGGTCACATGAGAGAAATCATCCCTCAAATGCATCCAGAAGGAAATGGATTTATCAGAGCCATTGGAGGGTGAGGAAGGGGAAGAAGTTGATTTTCCTTTGTCAAGGGCATAGTGGGCCTCGATTTTAAACCTTTTACTAGCATGGAAAGACAGAACTGGTGAGTGGGAAGGGGCAGCTTGGGAAATTTTATTGATAGGCGGGGGAGCAGGTAAAGAAAATTTGGGACATCCACGATGTTGGGAGAATGTTGGGTGGAAAATCTCTTGCCATCTTGTTCGGAGAGGATAATAATAATCCCTACCCACCACCTATTTCCATGTCCCATGATTGGTTAATCCAAAGCTCCTAAATAGGCACTATCTCACCGTTGAGACCTTTCTTCCGCTCTCTTCTTAATTCATTGCACGAGAAGGAATAGTGGGTCACCTAATACATCGATCTGGTATGGTTCTGGCCCTGGTAAAATGGAATATGAATGGTAGAGAGAACTATAATATCGTATGCGAGGATCTGAAGCTTCTTAATACCTGTATAATGGACGATAACTAGAATGAGGAATGAAATGTGAATCAAAGATCGGGTTGCAATGAGACATGAGGGGTTATGGGAATACTAGGGGCTTGTGGATCTTGTAAGGGAGGCCTTTCAGGCCTAGGTTGGACCACTCCTTTCCCAATCCAATTGAAAAACCCAGCCTAAAATAGTTGGCCTAACTCCTGCGAATCAGCGTCAAAGTGAGTGGAGAATCTTGGCCTTCTAGGGCCCCTGTTCCAATTACCTCTTCCTCAGTTACCTTTTCCATGGCTACCTCGGCTAAAAAATCTAATTCATGTATGCATGATTGATTATCAAATAGTTTCTTTAAAAACCATACATGAAAAATCTTTTAAAATATGAAACAAATTTTGGCTCAACAACATATCAGACTCATGCAATCCAATCCATACAAATTATTTAATCGTTGTCAATGAGAAGGGGGTGAACAAAGGTTCTAGGACATGCAAGGGGTTTGTATTGAGCGAAAAATGTTAAAATGAAGGGGAAAAGATCATGGTTACTTCTCACCGACAACAAACAATCAACTGAAATGTAAACCAAAGTACATATCATTGTAATTCATCCTTGTGATCTTAAACCATCACAATACAGAGCTCCTCTTAACTGTAATAATTAAATTTTAGGAATAGGGAGTAAGTAATGAATATGGGAAGGCGGGGGGATTATAATTAATGAAAAGTGAAATAATGGTAGGGAAAAAGAGCAGATATTGTTCATAAAATTAATTAAGTAATCCATAAAACCATTATGTATTTAATGCAAACGTTCAACACTAACCAAACAATTTTGGTGATCAATTATATGATCATTATGTGTAATTTAACCATTACTATGTGTTAAACTTGCTCATTGTTCACATTTAAATTCTTAGCACTTTCAATTAATCATAGTGTCACCATACTCAAAATAATATGCCTTTCAACAACCTGTATAAAAAGTATGTTTCCTTGTCCCCGAGGTGTAGGACAGTCGATGACGGAGTGTGTTGTTAAGACACTCCGTGTTGAAAAGTCACCGGTTTGAAAACTATGGGGAAAAAAAATCCAACCATGTTAAGGGTTGGTGTGGCTCAAGCCAGGTGTGATCCCTGGTTGATTTTGATGGCTTAGATGCCCCTAAGTCATTGTTTCTCAAGCCAAAGGTTAATCCTGATGCTAAGAAGGTCTGGACCAATTAACAAAAAAAAGTATGTGTCCTCTCACTTCTTCCTTCAAACATTTAAACAATACCAATGAACACATAATCATTTGTATCGACTCTAGTCAACATCCAAACCATCAACCATCGTCATAAATTAAACCTTCAAATCAAACACAGACACATGTTATTTAAAAATTGTGCCCAATTCCATTCGTCAATTCAATTTAATAATTAAATTTCAAATAAAACCATAATATTGTTATAGAACCTTTTCCCATATCTGATGGTGCAATCAATGATACGATGCACGATATCCATCAATCTGTTAAGGTTTAAGCTATTATTAGGTTTCTTTTCAATTCACTAGATAACCATAGCATAGATAGGATCACTCAGNAGTGAAATAATGGTAGGGAAAAAGAGCAGATATTGTTCATAAAATTAATTAAGTAATCCATAAAACCATTATGTATTTAATGCAAACGTTCAACACTAACCAAACAATTTTGGTGATCAATTATATGATCATTATGTGTAATTTAACCATTACTGTGTGTTAAACTTGCTCATTGTTCACATTTAAATTCTTAGCACTTTCAATTAATCATAGTGTCATCATACTCAAAATAATATGCCTTTCAACAACCTGTATAAAAAGTATGTGTCCTTGTCCCCGAGGTGTAGGACAGTCGATGACGGAGTGTGTTGTTAAGCCACTCCGTGTTGAAAAGTCACCGGTTTGAAAACTATGGGGACAAAAAATCCAACCATGTTAAGGGTTGGTGTGGCTCAGGCCAGGTGTGATCCCTGGTTTATTTTGATGGATTAGATGCCCCTAAGTCGTTGTTTCTCAAGCCAAAGGTTAATCCTGATGCCAAGAAGGTCTGGACCAATTAACAAAAAAAAAGTATGTGTCCTCTCACTTCTTCCTTCAAACATTTAAACAATACCAATGAACACATAATCATTTGTATCGACTCTGGTCAACATCCAAACCATCAACCATCGTCATAAATTAAACCTTCAAATCAAACACAGACACAAGTTATTTAAAAATTGTGCCCAATTCCATTCGTCAATTCAATTTAATAATTAAATTTCAAATAAAACCATAATATTGTTATAGAACCTTTTCCCATATCTGATGGTGCAATCAATGATACGATGCACGATATCCATCAATCTGTTAAGGTTTAATCTATTATTAGGTTTCTTTTTAATTCACTAGATAACCATATCATAGATAGGATCACTCAGAAATACACAATCACAAGAGACATATCATTTATCATGGGAAACCCTCATGGGGGAGAAAACCCAGCAAAAACTTCCTTAATATAGATAGCCAATACAATTCCAAGAGATAAATCAAACAATACAGAAAGTCATCTCCCAAGAATGTGCCTCTCTCGCTCTTCCTTCTTCTCCAACTACAGCTCCAAACTTGCGCTTTGATGAACAAGTGAGTGAGTGAACAAATGAGGCACTGGCCTCTCTTATTTATACAATCTGGCAGGTTTGAACTGAGGTGTCTTTTCACTGGAAGGGTGGACTTCTCATTCTAGGTGGTTATAACCACTTTAATATATTATGGGGGACAACTTCTCATTTGGCCTATTACAATTAGGGTTTGAACAATCCACAAAAGGGGATTTGGTCATTTACAATACCCGACATGATCAATCCACAAAAGGGGATTGATCCATTGAATAATACATCAATAATAAATAGAATACTCTTTGTAGTTACATTATTTCAACACTCCCCCTTAACAAGAAGGGTATTCTACAACAGCATCAGGAGAGAGAGAGGGAAACATCATCAACAGCTTCTTGGAACAATGACTGGCATATCTATAAATCATTGGAAGTTTTTCTCATCATCATTCTTCTTTAGCATGAGGCTAAAGTAACATCATCATCTTCTTTAGCATGTTGCTAAAGTAATATCATAAACATATTTAGCATGAGGCTAAAGTAACATCATCATCTTCAGCATTGAATCCAAAATAACATCATCATCATCATCATCTTCAGCAAGAAGCTAAAGTGGCATCATCAACATCACCTTTAGCAAGAAGCTAAAGTGGCATCATCAACATAATCTTTAGCAAGAAGCTAAAGTGGCATCATCAACATATGTATCAACATGGATTATTATAACACTAAAACATCATCATCATCATCAATAACAAAAACAAAATAGAACAAAGGTCGGAGCATCATCAACATCAACATTGGGCTGAGAGTCTTAAGCACGAGGTTGGCATCACAAAACAAAGTTGGCAATACATCATCACAGCACGAGGTTGGCACATCATCATAGCACGAGGCTGGCATCATAGCACTTAAGTTGGCACATCATCACAGCATGAGGTTGGCACATCATCACAACAATTAAGCTAGCACACCATCACAACAATTAAGCTAGCACATCATCACAGCAATTAAGCTAGTACATCATCACAACAATTAAGCTGGCACATCATCATAGAAATTAAGATGGTACATCATCACAGAAATTAAGTTGGCACATCATCACAACAATTAAGCTGGCACATCAACATTTTTTGGTACTCTCACAGCCCCTAAGGAACTTCCCAAGAATCATAAGATTCCCTAGGATATAAAATCCTAACGAAGCTACCACTTGGTACTTTGATAGACTGTCCTTACCAGACCTTCGGTATCTTCCTAGGAATCATAATATTCCCTAGGATTATAAAAATCCTAACGGAGCTACCACTACTGATCAGGATACCATAGTATCATTAGCACTACTCCCCCTTTCGAGGAAGGTCCTTTCGGACTATACCAATCTTGTCTCGAAAGTATTTAAACTTTACACGAGACATAGGCTTGGTCTGCAACCTCCTCATCTGATCCAACATATTGGAGTTTTATAGCTCCTCTCTGCAACATATCATGGGTGAAGTGATATCCGATCTCTATGTTCTTCGACTCATCATGGAACACATGGTTCTCCATCATTTTTATACAACTTCGTTATCACATAGAATCACGGTGGCTTCCATATCTAGATCAAATAGATTGGTCAACAACATTTGAATCCATATGGCTTCACAACTGGTGGAACATGAAACAATGTATTATGCTTCTGTCATGCATGGAGAAATACTGAATTTCTTCCTACTCTGCCACGATATCATGGCTGACCTCAGACTGAAACAACATCCTAAAGTGCTCTTTCTATTAGAAACACTTCCAGCTCAATCTGAATCGGTGTAACCACTCAATATGAAGTCAATATCTCTAGTATAATAGAGACCAAAATTCAACGTACCCTTAAGGTATCTCATCATATGTTTTGCAGCAACAATGTGAACATGTATGGGTTATACTAGATACTCAATCAAGGAAAAACATATATCTAGCCTGGTATTCGTTAGATACATCACTGAACCAATGATCTGTCTGAACAGAGTAGCATCAACCAATTCTAACGAGGTATCTACCAGGATCTTCAACTTCGTTTCCATGGGTGTGTACATGGATTTGCATTTCAACATGTCAACCCTTTTCAATTTTAATTGCACACTTCCCTTGGTTAAGGAATGTCATCCTTGTGCTCAGCCAAAATTCAAGACCTAAGAGATAATGCATTTGGGTCTTACATCAAACTTTTTGGTGAGATTCTTCTGCAATCTATGATGAGAGTTTTTTCATCTTGTCAAGGATACATCATCTACATATAGTGGTAACATTATTGGCTCATCATTCATAACCTTGAGATAAATTTTAGAATCAACTTTGCTCTTGGTAAATCCCAAGCTCTTCAGGAAACTATAAATTTTGTCATATCAAGCTCTAGGAGCTTGCTTCAATACGTACAGATCCTTCTTCAATTGGCAGACAAGAGTCTTTCTCTCTTTAATATCCGAATCAATTTTTCTCATAACATTGTACCAATCTGGTACACTTGCTCAGCTGCAACTCAATTTGCACAATCATGTGCTAGCTCTATGTGCTTTCTGCAAAGCACTTGTCTGTCTCACTGTTTGGGAGTATGTACTCTACTCTCTCTGCAATTATTCCTTCTAGAACTGGGACTCTGCACCTGCACTTCACCTACACCTGTTATAATGCTGAGAATGATTGCTCCATTCTCACTGTGACTATTGAAATCTGGGATTAATTCCTCTACTCCATCATGGCAACAACTTCATATAAAATTGAGAGTGGCTCAATAATTGATACTGAAGATAGCTCTTCTTCTTTCATGTAGGTAAATCTATCTTTCATTGTAGTCATGTCTCCATGAACAACTAATGTAATGCACCAACTTCGATTCAAATTTAAATATGGGGATTGCTCCCCCTGCATCTCATACTATATATGAATCATGGTTGTTTTGGTTGTCTTCATAAATATTGGAAATATTTCTTCAATTACTATAGTAAGTGTCTCTTCATAGTCTTATCCCTCTTGTTGGGAGAATCCTCTAGACACACATCAGGCTTTGTATATCAGAAACATACTTGATCTTTATAGATCAATCTTGGAAGTCAATACTGACTTCTCTTCTAGTCTCATGGAAGAATCCATGTCCTACTATTTCTGATTGGCTTATTTATCTGTTATTGAAACAAGGGAATCTTCCCAGGAGATTTCATATCTCCTAGATGTTTCTAAAGCTACAATCTATTCTTCTCACAACATCTATCTCCCAGTCCTGGAAGTTGTCTCTTCATATGATCCTTTCTGATATCAGGATTACTCTTGATTTCTTCTAAGTCTACAAGGACTTCATCATCTCTTACAGGGTATACTTGGTGTTGAATAGCAATTCTAAATATGAAACACAGACTCAGGCTTCAAACAAGTTCTTCTTCCCGTCAAGGTGGCCTCATTAACCTTTGAACAATTCTGTTGAGAGTTCTTGTTCTAATGTCTGGTCATCTTTGGAGCCTTTTGCTCCTTTCAATCAATCTTCATTTGAGATACTCTGAATCTCCAAAAGTTAGCTTCTTCTTCATCTTCTTTGGTACATGAGTGTATATGGTCATGTACATCGTCTTCTTCATGTCTCATCTAATATGTTGGCTTCTGCAACATTCACTATAACTTTCTCAGGGTTATCACCTGTGACCTAAAACAAGGTCAACGAAACAACAAGCAATAACAATACTCTTTTTTATAATAGTAGATAAAGCAATAGCATGAATAATCATCACAATATCTCCTTTAGATCTATCACTTGTGACATGTCTGAAGTAAAGATCAAAATTAAGAAATACAATATGAAATGAGGTCAACACTCTTATAGTGTTGTGGTCAAACATTCCTCCATGGCAACGTGGAACTAACACAAGATATTTCTCCTAGAGGAGATGTTAGTTTGTATCAGGAAAATGATTACATTAAGAATTTATCTCAATATGCTCACATGCTACCAGGTATAGTACTTTTCAAAGACTAGTTATCAACTTGTCATGTGCAAATTTGAATCTTATCGACTTAATTAATCAAACCTAGAACCTGGAGCCTTGTCCTCAAGAATAAGTGTGTTTCTTTTCTTCCAAGTATTCTTCACTCAAGATGGCGAGTGCTTTCTTCAACCTATCTTCTTGTACTAACACAATATGCTATCTTGACAAAAGGTTGTGTTAGAGAATAAACTCTATGATCTCAACTTTAATCCATCTAATACCTTGAGTTTAATTTCGATCAAAGGTTAATATGATGGTCATAGCTACAACATGCAACACTGATCAAAATAATTTCATAACAAATATATGCATATCCGAATAATCACACCTGGGTTGCATAATTCCTATGTGTTAGCACCTAAACATGTAGGGGGGTATTTTTTCTAATAGGCAACCCCCTTTGGCGAAAAGATGGCAAGAAGTGGAGTAAAAACCCACTTACCCTAAGTTTGGGGTGCAATGTGCATTCCGTTAAGAAGCGGACAAAACTAGGCGGCCAGGATCTGCGCACCCAAATCTATGGGCAAGGTTGGATTCTGGAGCCCCCTCGCCTTTCTACCTTTAAAGTGGAGGGGGGGGGTCCAGAATTGAGCGTGCAAGTTTGAGCAGCTAGGATCAAGGTGCCTAGATCTGTAGCTAAGGATGGATTCCAGACCCCCTCCCTCTGCTATTATGCCTTTAATGAGGGGGGGGGGGGGTCCAGAATTAGCAGCTTAAAGTGGGTCCCCCTTCATCCCCTCATGATTGCCTCCACCTTTCATCTTCTACCTCCTATATTCCACTCCATATCTCACCTCCATTCAGCGCCATCATGGCCCACCTTATTTTAATTTCAACATCTTGCCTTCCGACACCTGTCCCTCTCTTTTCCACATCACTCCATCATAAGCAGCATGTCCTCCCTCGACCAATCATGTCCTGTCACCTCCTCATTCGTTGATTCCCTTCATCCCTGCTCAGTCACTGCTCATCCACCACTTCCAATTATGTGCCCTAGTCTTCGCACCGGCCTCCATGCCTTATCCGTTAGGCCATTGAGTCGATCTAGGTGGTAGCACGAGAGGGCCTCCATGTCCCAAGAGTGAAGAGTTGGATGAGTCATTCTCAATCCCAAGGAAGCAGTTATTGAGGTGGTTGGTGGTGGTTAGACATCGTCTTCGACATAAATGGAAAGTCTAGAAGGGGACCTGAGACAAGTCAATTCTTTTGCAGGGTTGTCAGGAGCCTGGTTGCGTCTGACACAAGCACACGATCGTCCAGAGACTGTAGGTGCAATCTGCTAGTAAACATGCAGACGTAATGTTTTTAATGATAATTCTTGGTTTTGCTGTTGTTATTGGCTTTGAGTATATGTAGGAAATTTTTCCATTTTTGTAAGGGATTGATGGTAGAGCATAGCTCCCGACTGTAAATCTTTAAATTAGCCTCTGGTTCTCTAGATATAGACTAATATTTTTATATTTCTTGTTTAATGGCGGCCAGCCTCCTCCTTCCCTCGTTCCTCTAAATCTTAAGAGCCCAGGCATGGATGATCCAGTCGAGTGTTGTTGTAACTATATGATGTATGTTTGATTGTATCAGTTCTGCAATGTTTGAGGTTTACTTTGAAGTTTCTCTAGTCTGAGAGGATCTCATATCCAAGACTTTTCCCCTTCTTTTCTTTCACTTACTCACCACTATGCAACTTATTGGCTTAAGTTAGATCAAGACCTCGCATATCCTTGTTGTTCCAACCTATTTTTCTGAGTGAGCGATATTGGCCTGAGTTTACTTCCATTCGATCACCCCCTTTTTAAAAAATCATGACATAAACTGATGGGCATCAGGCTCTGCTTCTGCTGCAATCTAGGAGTGACTTCTGACACCAACATTTCTAGCATCGTTGTCGGGGACGAAGTTGAAAATTTTCCCTGGGATTGAACGACATTAAGCCTTTGATTCTAAAGGTGCATCAGGCATAAGAGCCCTTGAATATTGCTACTATGCACCTGGTGACTCCATTGTGATGACTCCACTGGAAAAAACCTATTGTTTTAATTGTGGCTTCCAGAGGTAGACACACGCGGTCTGATCCATAGTTGCCTCTGGCTACGCCTGAAGCTGATTTGGAGGTGATTATCAGAAAAGGGAAGGAATCTCAAGGAGAAAATTCCACCACTAAACCAGGTAATTTGCCATCTCCTTCTGTAGAAAATGCATTTTCTTCTTCTCAGCTTCCTAGCAGACCTGTTTCCAAAGTTTCCCATTTTCTAAATTTTGGGAGTGTTCCTGCTGATTTTTCCCCTCTTGGTCTGGAGAGAGAAATCCTTGTCACTCCCCTCTCCCCTGAAGTTGTACCTTGGTGTAGACCCAAGACCACAGAATATTTCCCCACTCCCATCTTTACCACTCCTCCTCTTGCTATTGTTGCTTCCACTGCACAAAGAGAAGCTTCTGCTAACTCAAGTCCTTTAGCATTCTCTTTGAATCCCCCATTGTTTCCCCTTCCACCTGGTAGTGCATTCCCAATATTCCCTGTTCGAGCTCCTTCTCCTCCAATTTGTCCTCCATCTAATATCCCTATGGCAGGAGAAAATCCCCCCATGACTAGAATGGAGGCTATAATACCTGCTAGGTATGCTCCACTTGTGTTACCTCAGCCTCTCAATGCCCTTCCAGCAGATGGCTACCTTAAGAAGCTGCCCAAGTTTACAGGCGAAGGGGACATAGATGTAGAAGAACACCTTGAAGCCTTTTATAGCTTCACATATGATCATGTTATCATGCATGCAGACATATGGATGAGGATTTCCGTCCATAGCCTTGAAGGCAAGGCTAGAAAGTGGTTTAGAGCCCTGCCTCCTAGATCTATCGATGGGATTGAGGCTTTGGATAATGCCTTTTTGAGACAATGGGGAGACAAAAAATACTTCATGTATTACATGACAGAGTTTGGGTCTTTGAAGAGAAACGAAGGATATTCTGTCTCTGACTTCTCCAAGAGATTCAATAAAATGCATAATAAAATCCTCGCTGAGATAAATCCCTCAGAAGCCTCTGCTAAGATCACTTATGCTAGCGCTTTTGATCCCAATTTCTACCTTCTGTTGAGGGAAAGGAGAGCCACTACTCTGGCTCACATGCAGGATGCAGCCGTGGAAGTAGAATCTAACATACTGGTTGTTGACCAACTCAGGAATAAGGTTGACAGAGACATATCCAGGAAAAGACCTAAAGCCTCCCCATCCCATTCTTCTCCCCTTCCCCTTCATATGGAGGAGGTAACTAGAATGCTAAAGTTGCTTTTAGCTATAATGGAAAGGTGGGAGTTAGAAGGGAAGCCCACATACAGAAATCCATAGAATACTAATAACAGAGGTTTTAGAAGGCCTGGTAACAATGTGCCATAGGATTTTCCAAGGGAACAAAGGGGCAAAGATAGAGAGGATCAAAGGATTCAAATTCCTCTCCAAAATAACTTAGTTGCTCATGAGGAAGGAGAGGAGATAGATGAGCTCGATCTTGAAATTCATTGTATTGAAGACACTTTCCCGTTCCCCCATCTGAGTCAATCTATATATGAAGAATCCCTTGTGAATAGTCAAATCAATGAGTTAGGTAAAGGGGAAAGAGACAACAACACTCCTAACAGATATCATCTCAAGTCAAAGAAGAAAGAAGGAAATTTTGATAGCCAGGATCAGCCCCTCATGGTAGAAAGGCATGTTAAACCTACAACAATAACTACTAAAGAAAAGAAAGCTTAGAATACTTCGCCAGCAACTAAAGAACCTATCTCTGAGGTAAGGGAAGCTCCTAAGCCTATTTCCTCTTTTAGTTTTGAGCATGAAATTCAAAAGATTAGAATTCTCGTACCCCTCTTAGAGCTAGTTAAAAATGAAGATTTCAAAAGATCCCTCTCCAAACTGCTACAATCTGAGTCCCCCCAGCCTTCCTCAGACTCAGTAAATCTTCAAGATGAAAAGCCAATAGTCATCCTAGGTCCCATGGTAGAAGACAGAGATGATTCATCCCCTCCCTTCTACACATCCTTGAACATACATGATAAGGTGCTACATAATTGCCTCATGGATTCAGAATCTTCCCACAACCTTATGCCCAAAATAGTCATGGAAGAATTGGGACTGGAAGTGACAAAGGCTTATCACAATCTGTACTCCTTTGATTCAAGGAGGGTGCAATGTATTGGAGTCATCAAATATTTGGTGGTCTCTTTATTTCAACTGCCAATGAAGAGTGTGGTCATGGACATTGTAGTAGTTGATGTTCCACCCAAGTTCAGCATGTTGTTGTCAAGGTCTTGGATTAAAATACTTGGAGGAACATTACATATGGATCTCACATATGCCACCATTCTTCAGAGGGGAACACAGGAGGTTGTACAGAGAAGCTCAGCTGGCCTACATTGTTAGTGATGAAACAAACCCCACCAATCATCCCATATTTGCACTTGACACTGATTTGGGGTCTAGTTTATTGCAGATCACTGAGACTCTTGAAGCCCCTTTGCAGATCAAAAAGAAACCCATTTTTAATCATGAGATACCTCCTCCAACCACCTCTATTTGGAATATGTTCTTCGACAGAGCTTCTTCTAGCATAGGCACTGGTGCTAGAGTGGTTTTTGTGTCACCTTGTCAGGAAACCATATCCCTGTCATACAAGCTGGAATTTGAAACCACCAACAATGTGGCAGAATATGAAGCTCTTGTTTTGGGTATGAGGGCTGCAAAAGAAATCAGAATTAAGGAGATAGCAGTGTTCGGAGATGCTGAGTTGATAATCCAGCAAGTTAGGAATTCTTATCGGGCTAAGCATCCTCAACTCAGGAGTTACAAAAATGAGGTATGGGACCTGATCGATAACTTCTTCTCGGCTTTCAACATTTCTTTTATTCCAAGAGAGGAGAATACTTTGGTCGATTCCTTAGCTGTCTCAACTAGTCTGTTCAGGATCCCTCTACCGCCTAAGATCAAATATGGGGTCAATATAAGATATAGGCCATCCATCCTGGACAATTTCAAGCATTGAAAGGTATTCAAAGACAATATTGAAATCAAAAAATTTCTTCAGACCGTCGATGAATTTTCTGCATTGCACATTGATTAGGACCCTGATCCCGAAGGTGACCCTCACCCTGAGGTATTTTTAAACAAAATTGATAATCACCATATTGTTTAGTTGCCCAACAATCACATTCTGAAGGAACTAGTCCCTTTATAAATATTGTTCGATGGGAATGATGTGGAAGTAAAGGGTAGGATTTCAAGAGGAGATGTTGATATAGCTGAGTGCAACATTGGCACACAGGAGGAGCCTAAGTTTGTTAAATTGTCAAGCAGCCTGACCCAAGAGGAGAGAGTCAAATATACTGAGTTATTAAAAGAATTTGCTGATGTGTTTGCATGGACCTATGAAGACCTCAAGACATATGACACATCTGTCATTGAACACAAGATCCCACTGAAGGAAGAGGCTAAGCCATTTAGGCAGAAGCTAAGACTGATAAATCCCATGTTGTTTCATGTCATGGAGAGAGAGGTGAAGAATTTGTTAGATGCCCAAATCATTGTCCCCTTGAGATGTTTTGAATGGGTGGCCAATTTGGTCTCGGTGAGGAAGAAAAGTGGAGAAATCAGGCTCTGTGTTGATTTCAGGAACCTAAACAGGAGCTCAAAGAAAGACAACTATCCCTTGCCCAACATGGAACACATATTGCAGAGGGTAATTGGTGCATCTAGGATATCCATGATTGATGGTTTTTCTGGCTATAATCAGATATCAGTCATGCCTGAAGATAGAGAAAAAATGGCCTTCACCACTCCTTGGGGGACATTCATGTATGCCAAAATTCCTTTTGGACTAATGAATGCAGGACCGACATTTCAACGAGCCATGGATATAGCCTTCATCAGGGAGAAAGATCAGTTTGTGGTGATCTATCTGGATGACATCACAGTCTTCTCCAGGTCTGATAAAGAGCACTATTGTCACTTAAGGAAAGTTTTCTTGAAATGCCGGAGGTTTGGCCTTTCCTTAAATCCCAAGAAATCTTTGTTTTCTATGAAGGAGGGGAAGATGTTAGGCCATATAGTATCAATAGAGGGAGTGAGAATTGATCCCAACAGAGTAGAGGCAATTCAGACCCTATCACTTCCCAGGTCTAGAAAGGAAGTTCAGGCTTTTTTAGGGAAGATTAACTTTCTGAGGCGATTTATCTCAAATTTTGTTGAGTTGGTGAAACACATCACAGACATGCTCAAAAAGGGAAATGAAGTAAAATGGACTGTCGAACCCAGGGAATCTTTTGTCCAAATAAAGAAGGCATTGACTGAGGCACCTGTGTTGATCAGTATTGATTACTCTGAGGATTTCCTAATTTTTTCTTTTGCTTTTTTTGATACAGTAGCAACGGTCTTATTGCATAAAAATGAGAAAGGGCGAGAGAAATCTATTTCCTTCTTTAGTAAGGCATTAAGAGATGTAGAAATCAGGTACGAGATCATGGAGAAGCAAGTGTATGCCTTGGTGAAAGATTTCGGAGTCTATGTCCTGTACTCAAGAGTGACTACATACATTCCTTCAGCCTCTGTGAAGGACATCCTTCTACAGCCTGACATAGATGGGAGAAGAGGTAAATGGATTGCCAAGATCCTGGAGTTTGACCTGGATATTAAGCCCACCAAGTTGGTAAAAGGGTAGGGTTTAGCAAAGCTTCTGGATGAATCCAATTGCAAGGCCTTGGGGGTTAGCTTCATCAATGCTTGCTTCGAAAATCAGCAAGCTGAGTTGTCCAACAAGAGATCTCAGGGTGGCTTATCACTAGCAGAATGCACCTGGTATAGAGACATTTTGTACTTTCTACAAGAATTGAAGCCTCCTGATGGAATGGGAAAAACAAAGGCAAGATATTTAAAGCTCAAGGCGGTCAGATATTTCCTTATTAACCATGTCTTGTACTGGAGAGACCCTATAGGGGTGTTTTTGAGGTGTCTGAATCCACAGGAATCTCAAAAAGTTATGTTTGATTTCCATAACGGCCTTTGTGGGGGGCATCATTTCTGGAAGACTACAGCCTACAAAATTCTTAGGGTTGGGTACTACTGGCCCACTTTATTCACTGATGTCTGTAGAGAAATCAGAGCTTGCATCAAATGCCAAAAGTTCTTAGGAAAGTAGCAGATCAAATATCTACCACTAAAGCCTATAGTATCTTTAGCACCCTTTCAACAGTGGGGGTTGGACTTCATTGCATAAATTCATCCTCCTTCAAGTGGCCAACACAGATGGATCCTGACTACAATGGACTACTTCACCAAGTGGATAGAGGTTGTCCCCACCAGGAGTGCTTCACACAAGGTAATTATCAGCTTCCTGGAGCACATCATAGCCAGATTTGGTTGTCCTAGCAAAATTTTCACCGGTAATGCTACTTCTTTCAAATATAAGCCTTTGGTTAAGTTCTGTGAGCAGTGTGAGATTTCACTGATTCACTCCACTCCCTATTATCCTCAAGGAAATGGATTGGCAGAATCTTCTAATAAAATCCTAATCAAGCTCATTAAAAGATTATTGGAAGACAATAAGAGGGCCTGGGATTCAAAGATCAAATTCACTCTATGGGCTGACCAAGTGACAAGGAAGAAATCCCTGGGCACCTCACCTTTTTAGCTCATTTATGGGACAAAGGTTGTTTTTCCCACTCATCTCGCTTTACCTGTAGCGAAATTCTTTCAAGGTCATGAAGAGGAGCCTGACCATATGGTCAGAAGAATTCATCAAGTGATGGAACTGCAGCAGATCAGGGAGTAGGTAATGGATAGAGCTTACAATCATTAGTATTAGATCAAGCAGGCCTTTGACAGGAAGGTTAGGAAGAAGGAATTTGAGCTGGGAAATTTGGTGCTTAATTGGGATGCACCCAGATAGAACAGAGGAAAACACAACAAGTTTGATGCCCTCTGGATTGGGTCCTTAAAAATCTCTGAAGTATTCTTGAACAACACCTACAGGTTGCAGGATTTGGAGGGTGGAGAAGTTTTTAACAGCCCAGTAAATGGGCATTTCATGAAGAAATGTTTTTTCTGAGCCTAAGCGGCTCCTCTATTTTTGTAAATATTGTTTTTTGTTTATATTTGGCTTAATAAATGACTTCATATCCCAACAACAAGGCACTGGAACTGTAAAATGAGTTCTTAGAGCATCACAGGGATGACTATATCCCCCATGGAGCCTAATGTTAGCACCTAAACATGTAGGGGGGTATTTTTTCTAATAGGCGACCCCCTTTGGCAAAAATATGGTAAGAAATGGAGCAAAAACCCACTTACCCTAAGTTTGGGGCGCAAAGCGCGTTTTATTAAGTAGCGGACAAAACTGGGTGGCCAGGATCTACGTGCCTAGATCTACAGGCAAGGTTGGATTCCAGAGGCCCCTCACCTTTCTACCTTTAAAGCGGAGGGGGGGGTCCGGAATTGAGCGTGCAAGTTTGAGTGGCTAGGATCAAGGCACCTGGATCTATGGTTGAGGATGGATTTCAAACCCTCCCCCACTATTCTACCTTTAATGAGGGGGGACGCTCTAGAATTGGTGGCTTAAAGTGGGTCCCCCTTCATCCCCTCACGATTGCCTCCACCTTTCATCTTACGCCACCTGTCTTCCACTCCATATCTCACCTCCATTCAGCGCCATCCTAGCCCACCTTATTCTCATTTCAACATCTTGCCTTCCGACACCTATCCCTCTCTTTTCCACATCGCTCCATCATAAGTGGCGTGTCCTCCCTCGAACAATCCTGTCCCGTCACCTCCTCATTTGTTGATTCCCTCATCCCTGCCTGGTCACCACTCATCCACCACTTCCAATTATGTGCCCCAATCTTCGCACCGGCCTCCACACCTTATCCGTTAGGTCATTCAACCAATCCCAGTGGCAACGCGAGAGGGCCTCCGCGTCCTAAGAGTGTAGAGTTGGTCGGGCCATTCTCAATCCCAAGGAAGCAGTTATTGAGGTGGTTGGTGGTGGTTAGACATCATCTCTGACATAAATGGAAAGTCCAGAAAGGGACTTGAGACATGTCAATTCTTTTGCAGGGTTGTCAGGAGCCTGGTTGCATCTAACACAAGTGCATGACTATCTAGAGACTGTAGGTGTAGTCTGCTAGTAAACATGAAGACGCAATGTTTTTAATGATAAGTCTTGGTTTTTCTACCATTGGCTTTGGGTATATGTAGGCAATTTTTCCATTTTTGTAAGGGATTGATGGTAGAGCATAGCTCCCGACTATAAAGCTTTAACTTAGCCTCTGGTTCTCTAGATATATTCTGATCCAGGGCATAAATGCGTTGAGCTGAGGCGAGTAAGTTCGTGCAGTCAGATTTCTGAAAATACAAATTTTACCCCCTCAAAACTTGACCAGTGGATTTTTGGACTGATGCTTATAGTTTTCTGGTACTTCTGGTTTTCTAGTACTTCTGGTACTCTGGTACTTCTGGTTTTCTAGTACTTTCGGTACTTTGTGAAAACTAGGGTTTCACTTTCTGAGAGATCTATCCACTGAAAAGGTGTGTTGAAGGTGCCAAAGAATTCCTTGGGTTAGGGCGCACTTTTCTAAATGGTTTTGAGGCTGAAAATCTTCTTCAATAAAAAGCCTTAATTTTCATGTACGACAACAGTGACATTTTTCTTCTTCTTGTGAAATATTTTCTCTTCAGCTTAGCTCTGATACGATGTTAAGGTTTAAACTATTATTAGGTTTCTTTTCAATTCACTAGATAACCATAGCATAGATAGGATCACTGAGAAATACACAATCACAAGAGACACATCACTTATCCTGGGAAACCCTCATGGGTGATAAAACCTAGAAAAAACTTCATTAATATAGATAGCCAATACAATGCCAAGAGATAACTCAAACAATATAGAAAGTCCTCTCCCAAGAATGTGCCTCTCTCTCTCTTCCTTCTTCTCCAACTACAGCTCCAAACTTGTGCTCTGATGAACAAGTGAGTGAGTGAACAAATGAGGTGTTGGCCTCTCTTACTTATACAATCTGGCAGGTGTAAAATGAGGTGTCTTTTCACTTGTTGGGATGACTTCTCATTCTCGGTGGTTATAACCACTTTAATATATTCTGGGGGGAAAATTCTCATTTAGCCTATTACAATTAGGGTTTGACCAATCCACAAATGGGGATTTGGTCATTTACAATACTCGACATGATCAATCCACAAAAGGGGATTGATCTACTGAATAATACATTAATAATAAATAGAATACTCTTTGTAGTTACATTATTTCAACACAATCATACACAGTTGACAGCCAAAACAAAATCATCAATATTTTAAGTTGCAATAATCTCGATTGGCAATCAAAACACACATTAACAACAACCATCATTTCAAATTATACCATGTTGTAGGAAACACACAACCTAGTGCATAACGCAAAGAGGCATGCTCCAAATCAAACCATAAAACAGTGTTGAGTCAACAATCCAACTGTTACAACACAAGAGGCAGCGACTGTGTGCCCACTTCCTTTATCGAATCAACCAATTATCCATGTTGAGATATCGATTCGAATGTTATAAATAATGCAGTGACTAGATACCAAATAATCAAAACCATTATCAATGTTATTAACAGAGACAAGCCAAAAATCAACCATTGTCGACGATATTCCACCAACTCATAACAATCAACAATATACCTGATAGAATATAACTGGATCCATTTATTAAAAATGGGCTTTGAATAATCAAGGGTTCACTCTGTGGAACCAACACAGGGAGACTAGAATTGACCACCAACAGTAGGTGAGAAACTTTCGAGACAACATGGTGGAAACACATGCCATATTACCAATAGATTTTCAAGAAAAGGTTACATTTCACCAGGAAGGAGGGATTATGAAAAGACGAATAGAGGTTCCTCACGAGCCAATAAATAACCTAAGAACATGCAGGGCATAACCATCATGGTTTTCCCCAATCAACCCGAATAATACTGATATGAAAATAGACCCATGAAATAGAAAACAACCCTAAAGTGAGCCCCTTGGCATAATATCCATCATAACCAACTTCATAGACACAAATAATCATGAACGAGCCCCCAAACAAGTGTGGTTCGAGAACAAACCCAACAACCCCATAAAAAGAAATATGATTGGGTATGGTGAAAAAAATTGTGTGGAGATAGCCAGCAAGTTTGAACCGAATGAATTCTCCAACAAAAACTCATAAAGACAACAAAGAGTCTTTATAGCTTCCACTACTCAGAAAAATCAATGAAATTGTGACCTCAACCACCCACTTTTCCATTTGTAACGAAAACCACACAAACAACCATTCCAAAGAAACATCATAATTCAGACAATTGTTAACCTTAAGAAAAACACAAACCAATACATCACCGAGACAACATCTATTTCATAACAGAGCGAATTCATGGATGGCGAAAAAAAAAACATACATGTAACCAAATAGCCTTAAAAACGCAAGCTTGGCCGAGAAGTTCTTCTCTTGCCTGAAAATTGGAGCTGAACCATAATGAAAAACAATTGAATAATAGACAAGCGGTGGCCAGTGAGAGAGGTATGGAGTGACGTGCAGTAAATGCACGTCGCTTCCATCCTTTACTCATTCAATTACTTAGTACATGTCATCGAACCATCCATTAATCCATTCAATTAATCTATGCATCAAAACTAACATCCATTGCTTTCCAAGTGCCTCACCCCATATCACATTTAACCATTGCCAAATACACCATAACGCATATCGAATGTGCCTTCATATAACTCAATACATCGCATAGCCACTAACTTCATTATCTAGGACTAACAGCAATCCCTTTATTTTCATTTGTATATAATGTAGCATAGCATAGTATAGGATAGCTCCTTTAGTTTCTTCCTTTTGGATTTTGCCCATATTGTTTTTATTTATTTTCAATTGCTCTTATTTTTTGTTACTAACATGTATCTTGTGCAGGTGTCACAAGTAATGAATCAAGGAGAAAATAGCAAAGGTAACAATGGATAACATAAGCCATCATAACATGAAATTAGAGCCTAGAGCAACATAGCCAACACATAACATGCATTATCCATCATCCATTTGTTGTGAATAGAACCAACATTTGAACATCAATCATGCTCAGAGTTCTAATCATTGTCGAACAGTAGCATAAACATCAAATAAGAACCATATCTGATCCTCCAATATACAAGGGGGTCCCACCTACTAGAATTATATATACCATTAGCTTATAATAATAGGCTTTAGCAATACTTTGTAGGCGAAATATTCGTTGCGATTTTTATCGTCAACAAATTGGCAAATCCATAGGGAAATTTGTTTTCAACAGATTTAGAACTCAGAACTCATGGTTTCGCAGATTGAGAATAGTAGATCAAGAAGATATAACCAGGAAGATTATGAAACAGGGGGAAGTGAGTGGATTTAATGAAAAAATGACCAGGAATTTGGGAATAACTCGTGAAAAATGTTAAGTATGAAGGGGTTTATCCCTGTATGCATAATCATTCAACCAGAATCTACTCTTTACTTCAAGGAGAAAATTTATGGACTTACTCTTTTAAATTTTCAAATGTATGAAGAAATGGAAAGCAGAAGTGGGAGATAACCCATTTCTTTATAAGACAACAATGAAAAAAGATAACAAATTCAATTGCCTTTAGGGGGAAGATCATAACAGTTGTGTAAGCTTGATTTTTATTTGACTAACAATATATTGCAGGAGTATCATTGTGGCAGAACTGATCCAACATCTTATTCTTGACCAAAATCAACTAAAAGATGAAAAAGTTGTTGATGAATGCAGCTATGTGAGACATTCTCCATCTTACAAACATGTGAGGTGTGGATCATTGCATCTATGTGAAGTATTTCTCTCAGCTTACAAACCTGAGAGAAATCCCCTAAGAAGGGTACGTGGTTCCTACCTGAGACAGAGCTAGGAACATAGAGATGACCTCCTCCATTCAGAGAGTGAGAAGAAATCCATATGATTATCCAGTGGGAAAGGCGATATGATGAGTTGGACATGCCTATGGCTGAGCACAAGGCGAACGTGTGAGATCCCAAATTGTTGGGTGCATCGTCATGTGAATAGAAATTAATATGATGTGTTAGCCTCCTCTGAGCAGTAGAGTTGATGAGAAAAATTTACATGATTCTCCTGTGTGAGGCAGTGGGAAAGAATATCTGTAGAGTGTACTTGCATGTGGATGAGCATAGGTGAACATTTGTAGATCTGGTTCTTCTGTGTAATGTAGTGAGCCAGAGCTATGGCATCCCTATGGATGTGCCCCTAGTGGATGATCACTAATGGGTGTATCAGATCCTTTTCTATATGTTGTTCAAGAGTCAAACCTGCCTGTAACCCTAATTGTTATGTAAAGGGTATAGGTTGGCCCCACCTTAATGTGATTAATAATAAATGTAAAATATAATTAATATGGTTAATATTAATTATAATAATAATTATTATTATTATAATATGAATTAGTGAGGTCAGTCCTGTTGAAAAAATAGACACTTTGATTGATGGGATAATTCTAATATAAGTAAATGGAAATTCCCCATTGTGGAATTACAACCTTCTTGTGGTTTTGGAAATTTCAGCAAGTGCACTTCTTTGGTAAAAGGTGCACACCTCTATTGGGTGCTAGAGTTCTAGGGTTTGAATCACCCTCTTGTGTGCTAGGTTTTATATTGGTGGAGGTATTTCTCTTGAATAATATAGCAAAGGATTTGGCTGGGTTTTCTTCCCTTGTTGAGAAGGGCTTCCTAGGGTACTTATTGTGTTCTTGTGCATGGTGCTTCTTCTTGTGATCTTAGTTGCTGTAAAATTATTGTTTATGGTTAAGTGAAATGATAAAATGAAATAAACTTCATGCTTAACCTAGCTTATGAAAAATCAACATGGTATCAGAGCATAGGTATTGAATAACCCATTGCACAAGCATCTACCAATCTCCTCTCTCTTCTACAAAATCGTACGACCCTCCTAGGGTTTCCAGGAAATTCGTACAACCTTCCTTTATGAGGTGTTTCATCCCTTAAACACTTGAATGTTAGGGATAATTTTGGCATAGGAGAGTATGGTCTCCTCCATTGCATCTCCAGAGACTCTCAGAGTGACATTCCAAGCATTTTGAAATTTTGGCCCTAGGGTTTCTAGTGTTTCGCTAATTTTTGCAGAAATTTCAGAATTAGGGTTTTTGCAAACTCATTGAAGGAGATCTTCAGCTCACTAGTGTTCTCTTATCTCTCAAAGGCTTATTTTTTGTAGTCATAATTCTAATAAGACCTAAAATTGCTAGCCTAGCCTAGCCGTTAGGTTTTGTAGCCTATTTGACAAAGGGTTGTGAAGAATCTAAAATTATGATGAACAAAAACTATGATGGAAGATAAGCTTGATGGATCAAGAAACGTCAAAGTTCTTGAAAGACAAGACTTCATAGGAAGACTTATTATGGGTAATACAAAAGGGTTTACCAGATACAACTATGAATGAATGGAAGGAAGATGATGTCAAGACAAGGAAGCCAATCACCTACTCAATCCCTTACATTGAAGAGCCAGCTTCAAAATAAAAAATATGACAAAAGGTGACACCATGACTATCTTCTTCATAAATATATTAGAGGATAGAGATCATCCAAGAGCCATTGGAGAAATCATATAAGCATCCTCAGGTATGCACTTGTATATATTATTTGTATCATTTTCATGACTCAAATTGCAGGAGGAAGGAACCTTTGTTGAAGTCATGGATCCAAAGGGATCTCAGTGCATTCAGAGAAACAACACACTCAAAGTAAAGACTCCAGGTTTGATTGTTCTAATTTTCATTCCTATAACCTATGTTTCTAAAAAGTTTTCTACATTACAAGTAGGTGTTGTAGTTGTGACAATATTCTTTAAATTGTTTTGATTCTAGAGATGTACTCATTATTCTCCTTTAGGAGATATTCTTGTGTTGGTTCTTTTTGTTTTCTTGTACCAGATAGGTTAACAAGAAAATAAGATGCTTATCCTTCAGAGGGAGTCACTTGACTCAAAAGGAGCCAAAACCATTCGAGAAAGAAGAAGAATAGAACCATCATTGAGAAAACCAATGCTACAAAGCATGATCATAATCTTTGTAGGATTCCATGGGAAGAAGCATGCATGACATAGTATATGTGTAGAACAAGAGTCTTCACCAGACTTTGAAAAACATAACTCTTGAAGAAGTCTTCACCGAAATGAAGCCTGAGATTGAACACTTCAAGTTATTTCGGTGCCCAATGTATTTTCATGTACACAAATAGAATAATTCCAAGCTATATCCTTTAGGAAGAAATGATATAGTGAATATCCAAAGACATTCCTAGTTACAGACAGATTTAGACAAGCAGAGACGTTGTCCTTGAAGAAGAAACAGTTTTTCAAAGACCCATAGAATCTCATATGGAGATTGACAGTGAGACAATACCTTCTCCCCCTTCATCAATTCAGAGGGAGACATACATTACTCCATGTTGGAACAGGGGCATACTCGGGGTTCAATGCTTTAACAGCGCACCAACAAAACCCTAACTAACAACCCTTCGGCAACACCTGCGAAGCAGATGAAGTCTCACTCGAGGTAAAGGAAAGGGTGGTTGCAAGACTCAGGTGTTTGCAACCTTAGCTAAGACACAGATCTAGGATGAAGATGGCACAGAGCACCACAGCATTCACTTAGATCTAGGTTAAGTTAATACTTAGCAATAGAAAAATAGGTCTAGCACTCAGCACTTTCATATATGTCAAATCTATACCCACACATCTAAGAAGCACAAAGCAAAGTGGAACTATATAATTATATCATAGAAAATCACATAACATAATCATATCAAGAACAGAACATGGAAAGAAACCAACACATTAGGTCAAAGCACTGAGAACATCACACAGAGTTACTGTGGTTCACCCCCACCCTAGGGCTATGTCCACAAAGTCTTCTTATTCTTTATTAGCTTAGGTCAATCGGGTTGCATAACAGAGCTCACACTTGTACTCAGCATGGACAGGAGATCTGTGCGCACCTCGCTAGATCCTCCTTCCCTGAGTAGATCTAGCACAAAGCGTTCTTACAATCTGTTCACACAACACTTACAGCACTTGCACTCAGCTCTGCAATTCGATCACACAATATAAAAATCCTTTACTATTACGTAGCTTATATTCTCTCCCTCTCTTAAATTGCTTAGCTACTTATTTATATTTTACAAAATAGGCCTAAACATGGGTAAAACCATGGGCCGACATCCATTTCCCATTACATTAACCCAAAACCCTAAAAGGGACCCAAAAGTGGGTCGAGATATCATGATATCTACTTCGCCTGGCGCTCCATCTTTGACAAGCTTTCGAAGTCCAAAAACGATCAAATATGACAAAGTGTTCCTCAAAAATTGGTCAAGGGCCAAAAGGCCCCCAACACTCACTTGTGACTCGTTCCAAGTCACTCTGGTCTAATCAACTTCACTTTTAATGTCTCGAGCTTGGCTCAAGCTACTTCGACCTGCTGTAGTGCGACAACCTCTTTCTTAGTGAACTTCGGGATCACTGCGTTGTTTACTGGTCCTTCCATGCACTTTTCTACGGTGATGACAACCTGTTCAAGATTGGTTGTTTGTCTCTCAACTTCAGTGAACAGTTGGCATGATTTATCTTGGAGTGGTTGAAGTTGTTGAGAGACTTCCATCACTTTACTTTGCAGCATGTGTACTTATTGTTGGGCGGTGCGTTGTTCTGGAAATCGCTTCATTCTTTCAACTGGGGTCAAGGCCTTCAATTGTGCATGTAGCGTATTTGCATGATGCTTTGCTTCTTGGAGTTGTGCCTCTAATGTCTGCAATTATGGGTTCTCTCTAAGGTTCTCATAAGTCTAGGTGCTTCTAGCACTCACTTGCTTACATTCCAAAGCCAAGGTTTTTAACCTGCCAACTACGCTATAGGCAGTTGCCTCCCTTAGATCTCTTACTTCTTGGGGAGTCTCAGGCATGGTATGAAGTTCTAGATCTCCGATGCACTGTTGAAGTTGTTGGATCACTTCTTCAAGTTGTGCCACCTATTGTGGGACACATTCTTCAATTTTCACTTCAATGACCATCACAAAGCGAAGTGCTTTGTGAACTCATTCTTGTACGTTAAGTTGCTCTGCTGTAACTGTTCTTTCTCCTCCTCCCACTTCGCTTGTAAGGAAATTTGTTTTTGTTCTTCCTTCCTCTGTTGTACTATAAGTGTACTATGTACTTGTGCCAAAGCCTGGGTGGCTTGTGCTGTGTCTTCTTGAGCTCGTCGAAGGCAAGCTTCGACTTTATTGGTGATTTGGCGTAATTGGGTGGGATCATCGCCTATTCCTATTGTTACCATCATCAAGGGCATAGTAGAAATAGATTGGATGGGCTGGAGTGCCTGCTGCACTTCTTGAAGTTCACACGTGATTCAATTGAATATCTTCTCATGCTTTGCTTCTTCCTTTCTGTGATCTCTAGTGAGGCATCACTCAGCGCAGCGACCAAGAAGTCGAAGTCATCCTATATGAGGGTAGTCTTAAATGTAGTCCGAGTGGCCTTATTTTTCTTTCAGGATGAGGGATTTGGTGGGGTGACCTTCCTTTTCTTAGAGGGATCCTCCTCCTCTCTAGGCAGAGTAACCTCACCTTTGTTTTGCTCAACCTCTGTGCCACCTAGTTCTTCACCATCACCTCCCTGCGCAGGTGAGATCGAAGTAGTCTTTGTGGATGTGCTATGGATATCTTGAACTTCATCAGCCATCTTAGTCTTGCTCGGTCCAGGTGTATCCAGTATAGCTTCAAGGCTTTCCACGTTGGATATTTCTGCAGGGTCCACTGGAACAAGGAGGTCTACCAACCATTCCTTGGTATTCTGCTCCAAGTCTTCTTCTGTCAACTTGTAGTACAAATGGAGTTGTTGTTTGTGCTCATCAGCGTGCGATGTGATATAGGTGAAGTGGTGGTCCACGTTGAATTTGATCAAAGGTATAAACCTATGAAGTGTGTTTGGTGTGAGGCGTGGTGTAGACTGGATTTCATTCTTCAATTGGTTGTAATAAGCATGGAAGACGGCATTGGACTGCCACTGCTTGTTCATGTCACTGAAGTACCACAACGTACAGAACTTCATGGTCAGTGGTTTGAAGGGTTCAATCTCCAAAAAAGTGGCACCTTCTAGTAGCTCCCAGGTGATGAAATCGATGAGTATGAGAAACCAACTAGAGTGTAACTCATACCCTTGGTCTTGCACTTCTCTGCAGTCAAGCTCTAGCTGATTTACAAGGTACTTTGCCCAATTCATTTGTAGTCCCTCTGTGCACTTTCCTGTGAGGTCAACTACAAATCCAGTCACCTGTGTGGGTCTGTTCTTGCAGACTAACTTCCCTGGGATCATCTGGAAACCAAAGTATTGTTGCATTCTCGATGGAGGATACCTTGTAGCCTCATGTGCCCTTATCTACATCATCATATGTGTCTTTTATTCACTGGGCAAGAGCACGATCTGCGGTCTTTCCAGGGTAAAAATTCTGTGGGTCAGGGCCCTGCATGCTTTTCCCAGTGATCTGATTGATCAGAGTCGGATCCACAGTGATGCAGTAATCCAACCATAAGTATCCTCTATGGTAGCAAGACAGCAACAATCTGACGAATGAATTCACTTCCTAATGCCTCCCGAAATGAGGAATCTTCATTACATTGAGGAGGGTTGACTATGCGAGGTTATGGTTCCATTGCTGAGGTACAATCTTTGGGTTCCTCCCTTTTGTGATAGTTAAGTACTTTTGCAGGGCTAGTATACTATAAAATTTGTGATCTCCAAGGTTAAAATCACTAAATTTCAGTGATGTGAGCTTATCCTGGTCAGCACGAACTGTGCGCACCCTTTTTGGGAGGTATGCAGTGACCAAAGCATAGTCAAAGTTTCTGGGTACAGTGTCTCGATTCACTGTGCCTCTTAGTGGTGGGATATAATTAGGCAAGATACTTGGGATCATCTTCATAGTGGTGAAGTCATTTTCGAGCTTAGATCATCTTTCCGAAGGCGGTCAGGATGGTCCTTCTTGAGCAGTGGAGGGGGAAGATGGAAATTCTCCCGAGGATGATGCATGTACACCTGTAGACACTCCTCACTCTGACATGACTCTCTCAGTCATTAAGTCAATTAAAACTTCTTCAACTTCTTTCTCAACAACGTTGAGCTTGTCCGACATACAAGCTCGGGTTAGCTAGCTCGGGTGTGAAAGGAATTCAGAGACTATAGTGAATAGTATAGGAACAAGGAAATGATCTCAGGGTGAATTAATCTCTGGTTTCATGCTCAAATTCTCACTTAGAAAAATGTATTCTTGGTGCGTGGTGCAATGGACTAAGTAGGGAAACTTAGCAACGGTTTGCTGGCAACAGTTATGATTCTTCATTAACTCCTGTTCGACCCGTTATGGTGCGTTTCAATGGTTGGATGACGAACCTTTATTGATTTTCTACCCATTCGGAGTGGAAGTCAAATGGATATATCGGCCCCAATGGCTATATTTCTTCATCATAGCGAATTAATCTATGTTGTTGTTCTGATATCTCGGTGAAGCTCCAATTCTGCAATTTTTCTTTCTGCAAAGTATCCTCTAGAACTACATGTAGCCTTACAGTATTATCCCTTTTCTTTCTTAACTTTCTAGCCTTCTT